>JAZHYW010005138.1:0-18126 GCA_037355805.1 Ixodes ricinus | reverse complement strand
TATGTTCTCAGTTCAAAGGTTTTTTTTTTCTTGATTTCGATACGTAGGTGAACATCATTGAGATTTTTTGAAATTTGTGAATTTCATGTAGAAGAGTTGAACGTTTATGAACGCCGAAATAAATATTCGAGCCGGATTTTGCGATAAAACTAAATACTGAGAAACATCCGCTGAATTTCACAAAAATACAAATGTGAAACTAGAAGGAACATGTGTAATTTTAATTTTTTTCTCACTTTTGTAGGATAGCATTCGTGTTGTACACGCTCCTCCAAAGCAAGAGCGAAAGCTCGTTCCTCGTTTCTTCTTTACATGGGAAAGAGTACTCGTTACAAGTTCCAGTGATTCGAAAAGAACGCGTTTCCTCACATTTCTGAAATTGAAACGTGTCGTTACGTTAACCTTACGTCTGCGTATTGCAATTAAAACATTGTGCCGGATAATCCGCAAATAAAATAAAGCGAGCGAGTGAAAATATCAAGATCGAATTACGTGTTGTTTCGCCGCGATCATATTTGTTCCAGTAGTCTGTTTTTGACTGTCTCTCGGACACAACCCCATCCCTTAAAATAAAAAAGTTTCAGTAGTGAAAAAAAAACAAAAACACCCACATGCTTATTTAATTTTGGCAACTAGCAGATTTTTATATAAAAAAGAAAGGAATGCAGTTCTTCCTGCCGTTCGCTCGAAAACGTATAGAGTTTCAGTTTCAGTTCTACCGATGCAAAACGAAGCGGCGTCGTTCCTCCGTTCCTCCTAAGAGCAACGAGTTCAAGGAACTGTCGTTCCTTGGAACGCCGTTCCGCACTACACTGGCATACATACGCGAGACTGATGAGTATTCATGCATGAATATATGAACTAATGAATAAATGATAAGCTTAATGACGGTGAGTTTGATAGGATCGTGCGTTTCCTAGCACGATATCGGTGTTGAAAGGTTCCTGTTGCCATCCCCCCCCCTAAAAAAAAATGATTGCAGTTGTTTTTTGTGTTTTTGTTCGAGCGTTATTTATCTTAACGGAATGCGCGCGCAACAGATTCCGTCATAAGCGCACGGGCTGAACGAATTGGCCTGTAAATTCGAGGCAATATATCTCCCATTTCTATTTCGCATGGTGTCTCAGGCAGCAAGGGCATCATAATCTGCAAAACGGAATGGGGCAAAAGGAGCATCTAGCAGAAGGAATAGTGACATGAGTTTACGCTGCGCTCTGAGCACGGATTTGGAAAAAAAAAAAATTGATCAAATGACATTCATTTTTACGTCTTTCTTTTCTTTTGATGGTTCTTAATTTTTTTTTGTTGAGCGTTGCTTGTATCGAGGGCGTCGCCTTACCTCTAGAATTGTGTCCGTGGGCATACGGGATATGTTGCATAATACTTTATTTTATTGATAACCTAAAAAGCAAATAATTGCTCTTCGAATTACGATGCAAAGTACAAAGTGTTCTTCAAGTGTCGTCAGCGTCCAGAAGTTTACGGGGTGAGTCTGTAGCAGAGCTAAAGTGCTTCTTGTATGTGCAGGAAATTATTGAATTACGAATACTTTTCACATTTACTAAATAAGGAACCACAAATTTCTTTGTATTGTTTTATGTTTTCGTTGTAGTGACTTTTTTTATTCTAGTAAACGAGTAGGAATGCCATTAACTGAAGTAAAATCGCTAGAGCGGTGGTTTATTTTAATTTTATGGCCAAGACTTACTCTGAGCTTTCTTCCGCCCTTTTAAAGTCGAAAATGTACAGGAAGACACCCGAAGAAAGTGTTATGGACGTTGAGTAACGTTATAAATCAGCATTGCTGACTCGTTCGCGGCAATAAATTGCACTTCGAGGAAAAGCACTCTACGAAACGATGTGTTTCGCATGTGCAATGTGCAAAACCGATGAACAGGGAGACATGCGTCTCTCGTTTGTCATTTCTAAAAGCAGTGTCTTTTCAAAAGGTATTTGGGTGGTTATATACGTCATGCAAAAGCAATTACAGTTGTAAAAAGCGTTGGGGCAGCACAGCTACCTTCAGTGCGCTGCTCCCAACCAGGTAGCGGAGATAATCAGAACCAAGTTAAGAATGAGCCATAATCTGTACGTTCAGCACAAGATTTCTGCCGTCCGTAAACCGTCGGGGTGTCGTGATCAAACCTAAACAAACAGTGACGCAAGTTAATGAGCCCGTGCTGGAAGTGGAGCTTCGGTGTGCATTCTTTACATGTGTCCGACTATTAGCGGCGACATGTTTTTGTTGCGCCCTCCTATGGTTCCTTCTTATGACCTTATTACCTTGCGAAGAACCAGTTCGTTTGTGTTTGTTAATAGCATCGTGGAAGCTTGAAATCATGGCGCTCTCAAAACAACAGTGCCGGCAACGTCAAAATTGCAAGAGCTTACATTGCTTTGATTCCGTCGATGAGAAATATTTTGACGACGTCATAGCCAGCATTTGACCAATCTTGGCAGGCCGACCACAGCGACGTTTTTGACCGCACACGTCGCAAATAGTGAAGTCCCAGCCCGCTCGACTTGAATTAGCAGGCACATGGGTGAAGCGTAAACCTCGAAGCTCGTGAAAAATAATTCTTCATCTGTGTTGTTTTGTGTCTTCGGCAGAAGCCCATAACAAGAAGTTAACAAACTGTGATTTCATATTCAGGATGAGCTGGTTGGTTAAACGAATCAAATGCTTTTTTCCAGGCATTTCCGAAGCAGTATATTGTTTCAAAGCTTAATGGTTGACAGCGCCTCAGCAGCTTCTCGCAGCGAGGCGCTGTCGGCACCTCGCAGCCCTGTGTCGTCACGGTAGGCGCATGAGCGCTGCGTTGCTATTTTACTTGTGGGTGCAGTCTTCTGCTGTGACTATGTGAATGCGGCCTCCACAGCAGCCCGCTGCAGTGTGAGACGCAGTAGTACAAAGCGTGAGGAAAACAGAACGCTAGGCCCTTTCCAAAAGTCAGGGTCACCTTGTGGCAGTCTCGAAAGCTCCGACATTGCCGCTCTAATGACGGTGATATTAGATCACGCTCGGCTAAATCAAGCACCCTCGCTTTCGTGAATCGAAGGCGACGTAAAAAGACCGACATCTGTTTTCATTTCTGCTCTATTCTTTCGAAGACGTTCGATTTTTCTAACCTGGAGAAGCTGCGTGGCGCCGCCATTAGGGCGCCGGGTTTGGCTCTGCACCGGGTGGGTATCCTGACTTTAGCAAAGGGCTAATGGAAGCACACCTTGCTCATCCTAGAGGGCCTGTATTACAGAGAGTCTCCGCCTGCTCGGTCCTGGGTCACGTGGTTTATGGCCTGCGTTCGCAATGCGAGCTGCGAGGTGGTGGAAAAAGCGTAGATCGTCTGCAAACGCCTCCGCCTTTCGGCTTGCTTTCCTCCTCGCCACGCGACAACGCGGCGCACGCACGCCAGAGACAAACCTCCGGGAGGAAAGCGTCACCTGCCATTAAATTACAAGCGCTTTGCCATCGGATGGAGATCGGCCCTGCTGTTTCAATCCCTAGGCTCCCTGAGAGCACCGGGCAGACCCCTGGCGCCAGCTTGCGGCAAAAAGAAAAACAAAACAAAAACTGGACACTCGAGACTACATACCTGAGCCCATTACGGGTAAAAGGAGCACGTCTAAGGTAGTGTATGTTTTTTCGCTGCTTTCCGTCGCCTTTTGCGTTCTTCTGGGGAAACCCCGAGCGCGTTCGTTTCACGGAGCAAGAGCGCCACCGTACGTCTGGACACGTGATATTTTACGCCCGCAGGGAGTTACACGGAGGCACTCGAGGAAGAGGTTTGGATGATCACTGGTGTCTGATCAGTGAGGAGACGAGCGCTGCGTCGGCGTTCGGCTGGCAGTTGGCTTATCGACTTTCGTTGCTGCCACTTTGCAAAAGTCGCCTTCTGCGCGCTGCTATCTTTGTCTTCTGAGCTGTGGAACGCCTTCTGAGCATGCGCTGTAGCTCCGTGGTGTGGTATATCAGACTCTGCGCATGCGTCCACAGCTCACTGATTCAGCATTTTTCGCCCGGGTGATAAACGATGCAAATATCTATAACATATCTTGTGTTAAAAAGTCAATCACTTGCCTGCGTAACCTTGTTGTGCAATGTGCACTGCGTGACAGTGCTAGCGTAAACATGGTATTGGCGTTTTCAGGAAATTAAAGAGGCGATATAACAATTTTCGTGCTTTCACTGAATATTGATTAGAATTATTCTATGGCATTCATAACCTATCAAACAAGCGTTTTTTTTTATCCATACAATGGCAGTTGATGAACAATATATGAGATGAAGGAACAGTTTACCCTCTCAACTCGCAGCCAGAACAGGAGACCACGTGCTCTGAACTCGACTACAGGAACACGGACACCCCCCAAATTTTGTTTTGTTTGTTGCCAGGCAGTTTAATATGGTGTAAGGAGACCACCCAATCAATATTGTGCTGCAGAGACACGGACCTTTTGTTAAATAAAGCCGAAAAACTCAACTGCTCCGAAACCGAAACCGAAACATGAGCACGGAGACACATGACGAGGTTCCACGCTTTCGGTATCTATTTTTCTTCGAATTCGGGGGTTATTTCTCGGTGTTTATTTTCTCTCTTGGAATCGGTGTTTTTTCGGTGTTTAATTTTCAATGCTGGAAAGAAATCGGTGATTATCGGGGCTTGTGTTGCAAAGCGACTGCATGCAATTACTAGAAAAACCGCGGCGGAACCCACACATTACACACGTTTATAGTACACACACCAAACACGTCACACGATGCCTCACACATAGATATGGAAATAACAGAAAGCGTGACGCTTTCAGAAGCATGATATAAAACTTAAACTTATTGAAAAATATTGATATATACATTGTCAGAGACTTGTCAGTCATCGAACGGTTCACATACTTCGTTTCAGCTTGGGTCCAGACGCAGCCGATGCTACAAGCGCGAGCTCCGCGGGCTTTCAGCATCCCTGCCAAGCACGCGCGCTCGTGCAGTGCAACATGTTCAGGGTCACATGCTCGCGCTTGTAGTATCGGCTGCGTCTGGACCCTAGCGGCGAGATGTTTCGGTGGCGCCCCCGTTCGGTTACCTTTCGTGACGTCATTACCCTGTGAACAACAAGTTCGATGGTGTTTGTAATGGGCATGGTGGAAGCCTGAAATCATAGCCGCTCTCAAAGCAACACTGCCAACACCGTCAAAATTGAAGTTCTTACATTCCTCTTATTTCTGTCGATGAGACATCCTTTGCTGACGTCATAGTCAGCATTCGGCCAATTGTGGTGGGCCGACCACAGCGACGCTTTCGATCGCTCACGTCGCCAATAGACCATTTGCTGTCTTACCCAAGCATCAAGGAGAGTGCAGGGATTGGTGTTCCACGCGCCACACGCGCGCGCCTTTCCTGTATAAAAGATTCGAAGTAAATAACCAAAAAAGCATTGACGAACGCGCGTGCAAGATGCCATTTGTTAGGGTTTTGCTTTGGAAAAGTTACTGCCGCTGAGGCCAGCACGTGCGGCGCGTGGAACACCAATCCCTGCATTCTCCTTGATGCTTGGGTAAGACAGCAATGGGTCTATAGAGGCTGAGGAAATGCAATCCATAAAACGCACGCTCCATGTTCGCTTGAAACGGGGATGGCAAGAAAATCCAAAAAGCTTTTGAAGACTGGCCATTCCTTGCTGTGCCCTCTCTCCTGCAGCTCCCAATGCAAACTTCTGCAGATGGAACTTTATGCAACGAATATCTCTAGGAGTTCCTCTTTTAACGATGGTAGGTCGGTAGAGCTCACAACAGGCGAATACAGACCACTGAAGTCTTTTTCTGCTGTCTTCTTTGCAGTTTCACACAAAACCTCGAAATCGTCAAATTCTTGGATGTAGTCCTCCATCGCTTTCCGTTTTCTACCCGGCACGCGAAACTCGGAGTGAGCGGTGACTACGAAGTGGGCTGGCGTTGGCCTTCCGCACGCCCACGAAAAGAGGACACACAACCGTGAGTCGGCCAGTGCCTCCCCCCCCCTTCCCCCCGCCCCCCCCCCTCTTCGCCTTTCCTCCCTTTTCCCCATATACCAGGAAACCTATGCCTGGACAAAGGACTTGAAAACCGTTGTGCTAAAAAGACAAGGGAAAGGAACAGGGCAATAAACATGGTTTCAATAGAAAGGGACGACCCCAAGGACAGTTCAGTGGGGCTGTGTTCCGGGTCAACGAGAAAAGAAAGCGGACTATAGTCGGTTACAATTAAAGGGCCCATGAAACAAATTTTGGGTTGGGATAAATCATTTTAGATTGGGATTTTACTAATAGCACATTGTTCAGTAGGCCAAAAGAAAAAAGGCAGAAAGTCAAAAGCCTGACTTTCAGTGCGAAAATTTGAAAACACAGCGGACTATTTCGTACCTCCTCCCCTTCGTAAGCTCTCTGCCTTTTGACTGTGATACATCCGCGGTCCCAAAAGCGCGTCACCGGGTCCAAACTGACGTCACACCAAACCGGACCTCACTTAATCCCTTCACCCCTAAGCTGACATTGTGGTGGAAGCTACGCGCTTGCCGGACCAATCAGCCGCCTCCCTTTCATCACCTGACCTCATTCTCTGCGCGTCGGTATGCGCGAAGGAGCGTGATCACGTGGCAAGTGTGGCTGGCCCAACGAGCACGTAGCTTCCACAGCACTGTCAGCTTCGGGGTGAACGGGTTGGGGAAAGCAACTTTTGTCTGAATTTTGAGCGACGGGCTAATCTTCTAGGGGGACAATGGCTCTGTACGGGTACACAAACCAGATTCCGAGCAAGAGGGGCCTCCCCTCTTTTCGTCTTCTTGAACTGTTTGGTGGAATGCGCGATTTATGAGTTGAGGAGGAAAGCTAAACAGGAAAAAGTGTGAAAAGCGTTTCATGACCCTTTAAGAAGGTAGGAGAAGCTTGAGTTCTGCAGAAGAAGGTAGGAGATGCTGCAGCTTGAATCTAGACTAGTGTTTCGGTTTTTACCGATTCAGGAAAGACGCCTCGGGGGGGGGGGGGGGGATCGGCATTTATCGGTATATACCGAAAACACGGCACCCTACTCATGACCGACTAGTTTACTAAGGATGAAGGGGAACTGTGGAGGAGGAAGATTTTCAAGAGTCACGTCGCTAGAGCTCGTACATGCTTTTTTTCCCCGGTCCTCCTGTTCTCCGGCGTCTAAAGCAGACGACGACGACGACATTCGGTGCACTGCTTGTCGTGCGATTCTTTCGCAATTAAATCCGATCCGCTAGCTGTTCTGCGCTCGAAGACCGATTGGCGGGTGCCGTAGAACGCCAGTTCCGAAGTAGCGGTTCCACTTACGTCGTAACGTTCATGATAGCCGTTTATGATGCTCGTTCATGGCGTTCGGTCATGACAATTGTTTCGTAAGAAACGATCCATAAAACACATTCCGCGATAAAAAGAAACACGAAATAAAACGCACGTGACTACGTTTGCTGCAGGCATTAGAAACGCATGTTTTTGTGAACCAAACGTTTCAGTTTTGATATCACCAGGTTGCCACAACTGTGTTTGGTTTCTGAACAAAGATTTCACCGCTAGCCAACTCTGTCTGATCGAGCTAGTGGAACTAGGCCATATTCGTTTGGAACATTAGAGGAACATGCTTTGTCTAGAGCAAATATGGACCTTTTCTGGTGGCAGCTCGGCACGGATGGTCCCCGTCAACGGAAACTCTGGAGCGTAGCGAGGTCTTCTTCACGATGACGTTGACAGGAGAGTCGCTCTGACATGAGCAGAAACCCGATCGCTGCGTCCGCGGGAAGAGCCACTTCGCCGGCGCCGTCCCTGCCACGCCAGAACGGCGTCGGCGGTGCATTTGCATTTCAAAGGAAATCGGAGGCGATTGTTCCAGTCGGCAGCCGGCGGGGTCCGCTCAGAAGTCCGCCTCTTTGTTTCCGAAGTTCGTTCGACGGGACTCACCGGCGCGCGGCATCGGGCAATCGAACACATGGACGGAAATCCCAACTACGGGTTGCCAGCAAACGCTCTATATCTTTATCGCATTAGAATGTGGAGCGATCCTTTGTGGAGATTTCTTGCATACAGCGTAAGGAGAAGAAGAATATCTGGAGAGAAAGGTTAACTACAGGTCGATGATTCTTGAACACTAGGCCTTCCATCTACAGTGACGTGGGGCTTGTAGCGCATTAGTCGGTGTTTTTTTTATATACCATTTTTTTGTTTTTCTAAACTAGCCCCGATAGGGCGGTTTCGGGAAACGCCTCTTAACTTCCGGCAAGTGTGTGGGGCGAGAGGGACCATGTTTGTGATCATCTTTTCTATTTCATATAGGTTTGCATAAGAACACTAAGGTATTGGCGTCGCTTTAAGTGTTTGTTAAACGCACAATCACGGCAAGTAGTTATGTCTACGACAAGACGCAGCGAGTACGATGGAAGCCGTAGTTGAATTGCATAAAGTTACGAGTATTGGGTTCTATTCCTTTCAGATATAGCCCGAGCGGCATCCGCCAAAGCCCATTTGATCCCCCACGCGCCGCCGCGTTGGAGCGCCGCCCCGTCGTAATTCCGTTAAGGCGGATACCTGTAACAACTTGCACCGGGCGTTACTCCGCTCTACCGTGATCAAATCGACATGTGAGGCCGACCGTCACGCAAGGAAACATGAGCTACCAAAAGAACTCTGCATCTCAAAAAAAAAAAAAAAGAAAAAGAAAAGCTATGTGGAAAGCTCTTAGCTTCGATTTTCGTGTCACTTTGGGCCTCAGGTACATCACGTTAAACCAGGGTGTCGAACCTGGCTCATTATTTCGGTTCGGTTCGGGTTCGGGTTCAGTAGCATTGTATTAATGCGAATATTAATGCGAATAGCATTCTTTGGATACTTCACGCACTTTTCGTCTATGTATCTATCTATCTATCTATCTATCTGGCTATCTAACCTCTTACGCCGCGGGTCGATAAATAAATAAAAAAGACCGGCGCCGGCTGGGATTCGAACCGTTGACCCTTTGATCAGCAGGCAGACGCGCTAACCACAGAGCTATGAAGGCAGTCATTCAACGCACTCTAAACGGTTGTTTATATCTTTACCATAGACGCGCTTTACAGCGCTGTCACAGCTACCGGGCGGCGCGTTCCATGCACGAGGGCTCATTCCGCTCTCGTGAGGCTGAGCACGGCCGCTAGCTCACCCTCTCCCGCGCTCGGGAGAGGGTGATGTAGCGGCCGTGCTCAGCCTCACGAGAGCGGAATGAGCCCTCGTGCATGGAACGCGCGCGCACCGGTAGTTGTGACAGCGCTGTAAAGCGCGTCCTATGGTAAAGATATAAACAACCGTTTAGAGTACCGTTGGTTGAGACTAGCTGAGACGCCAGAAAGTCTGGTCGGTACCATTTTGAGTGTTTGTGCGTATGGCGCGTGCTTTGCTCGCCTTCCTAAGTGACACAAACGCACGTGCTGGGCTGGTGGAGATCGTGCGCAGGGCTGTGAAAGTGTCAACAAATTTAGAATCGCCTCAAGAGTGGGCTGGCGTATCTAGAGTGTGCCGGCCACCTGACGAACGCGCATAACTCCGCACCGTTTGATGCTATTCGCATTAACGTAGATAATCATTCCCAAAGGATGGGTTCTGCTGATTTTTTGTTCCGGTTCGGCTTTGGTTTAGGGTAGTGCACATAATATCACTCCGGTTACCGGTTTCTCGTACGCGCGAACCCGTTCGAACCGGTTCCTAACTCGACCTTTGAATATTGACCGAGCACTTCCTGCAGCCTTTTCTGAGCACGAGATACTTGCAACACACCCATCCCAATACTACTTCTCTTCAGGCAGATATGAAAACTCTGCACAGTGACGTGCGCAAAAGACATAATTAATGTGGCGAGGAGATTACTTGCAATATACTGTTCTTAAGTGAACTATTACAAGTGATCGGCTTTCCATTTTACGGTGTTTTTTGCACACGCAGCTGTGCAGTATTTCAAACTCTGCCAGAAGAGGGCTATTTCGGGATTGGTCTATAGACCTTTCCAAAGGTTATCATTTGTTCTTATATATCTTATATAATTTTTATTTAGTTATTTTATGGTTCTTTAATGTTCTTATATATTTTGTATGATTCATATGTGTTTATTGGACAAAAGAAATTTAAAATAGAAATGGCTTTTTCACTAATGTGGTACTCAGTGTGAATGTAGGAGGGTCCTATGGAAGCGCCCTTCTGACTTGCCGGAGCCGGTGCCAAGAGGAATCGAGAGCACCCGCGCCCATTGTCCTCTTAAATTTGGACTGAAGCTGTGTACAAGGTTGGACATTTTCTCGCCCTGCAGCGATAACTAAGTATTTTTAAACAAGAATTGTCTTCACAGCTAAACTGTAGTAAAGTCGAGCGTCATTTCTATAAGCATACTATAAGCATACCCCCCCCCCCCCCCCCAAGGAAAAAAAATAAAATAAAATGTTCTTGAAACATTAACTACTTTTGTTATTTAGAGCACAGCTCTTAGGCACCCGTTTTCCGGGATGAGCGGCGTCGCCGTCGGCGTAGGCGTAACCGCGCGCGTTGCATTATGGGACGTTACAGTTTCCCCGCTAAATTTAACGGGGAAACTGGAATTGGTGCTGAGATCACCTGACGTAAATTGTCACGCTAAATTTGGAGGCGAAACTTAATCCGCTAAATTTATCGGGGAATGTTTCCTGCGAAATTTTACACGAAATTTAGCGGAAAATGTTTGCTACATGTTTTTGCAAACCCCAGCGGGATATTCATCGAAAATTTCCCGCCAAATGCCGAAGGGGAGGAGGACAGTAGAAGAGGGAGGGTACAAAGGGAGAGAAGGGGCCTACCCACCCCGCCGTACCCTCCCCTCCTCCTCCTCAACAGCTGCCCTCTAATTTCGCATTACAAAGAATTTTTAACGTCCTTCATTTTTTTTGTTAAGCATTTTTTGTGACAACCACCAAATCTGCCGCAAAATTTAAAAAAAAAGACCAGCGAATTTTTTTTTTTTTTTTAAAAATTGTTTATATATTTTGGGCAGGACAAAAATAAACACAATGGATAGGACGTGCAATGTTTGAGTTATCATGCGATGTTCAAGCTACGTTTCGAGTAACCTCAATCATAATGTAGCGTTAAAATTCAATAACTTTTATAGTACAAGTTGTTTTTCATTAACCTCACTAAACAATCATTGTGGCCACGTTTTCTCTAGCAAAAAGACGTATATGAATGAGATGTATATTACTTATACTGAGTTATATACCCCTGTCTACAAGTTATACTGGTTACGAGATGTACATTTATGTTACAAATGAAGTACAAATTTGTTTCTTTTCGGTAGGGTTGCGTCACATTTATAGGACACAAAGAACTCGAAGATTGGCAAGACGGGATTTCTTGTAACAGACATTCCGAGCAGAAACTGGTCGAAATTTTAGTCAGAATAATTGCCATTCTGTTAATTCGCTAATCCTCTGTTTTCTACGCTGTGCACGCTAATCTGGTAAATCGTAGAATTTGAACACCATAATGGCCCCTCACGCCACACACGACTTGCCGGAAGTTAAGAGACATTGCGTGAAACAGTGTGGGTTAACGTAACCCTAATGGGCGGTTTCAAGCAATGTCGAGAAACAGAAATGGTAAACTAAACAAAACAAAAGAAACGCAGAGTAATGGTTCCCACATAACACTAGGCGAAACTCCTAGTGTTCGAAAATCATCAGTCTGTGGTTAATATTTCTCTTCAATTTTTTTGTATTAAGAATAAATTTTTTCCTGCTTCAGCCATAACAGTGACTTGCAGTATCTTGTAAATATATATAGAAAAATTATATGGCCTTCTTTTTGGACGTGAGTAAAGCCGTTTGACAGCGTATACCGCAGACTGTTGATAGCAAAACTTTGAGGTTGGGATCTCCTGGTTCTTTTTTGGTACTACTCGAAAACTTTCAACAAGACAGAGGTTAATGCGTTTCGGTTGGCCAGTTTCTTAGCACCTTTTCAATACTCAAAATCGGTGTTACCTAAGGCTCTTTTCTGAGTTCACTTCCATTTAATATTTTTCTCAAAGGCCTTGACATGCTGGGCAGGTTTCGTTGTTTCAATATGCTAGCGACAATGTTATTATATCTACCATAATCAGCCACCTAAATGCGATATCTTCTCTGCAAGGAGCGGCGATTAAAACTATGGACTGCTTTGCAGCGTATTTAATTCTCGTTAAATCATCTAAAACGCAACATATTTGTTTTCATAACCCATTAAAAAAGTTATACCCATCTATCCTTTATTGTTACGTAAGACTGATTCTTCGTTGTGTTCTTGTGAACCGGTGAAATATACACTAACTGCGAAATATCTCGGGATGTTGTTCGACACTGACCGATCTCGCACACGTCAGCAAGAAACAGCGCGCACTATCTTGTTCGCTATGTAATATACGGCTTTATATGCCGTTATTGGTCGGAAAATTGTTGTGCATGCTTTGGTTTACAGGATACTTCGATATAGTATCAGCGTGTACGGTGATTGTGCAGTACGCTGGTAAACTAGAATAAAATCAATTTGGCGTTCTCTGTTTAAAAAAGTTTCCTGCGATTCAAGTTTAGGAAAGGACACAGATGTTTCTAAGACATTTCCTATGCCCGATTTTAATTTACTGTTGCTCGAAACAGCTGTATATAAGCATTTTTGATCCAGCCCTTTTAAGACCATCTCCTTCCCTGCACGTGATCTAAGGCCTACATATCGCTTTTGGACACCCCGGTGCTCTACGAGACATGGAAAAAGAAATAGCAAATAATAAGTTCCAGCATTCTTCAACAAACTTATGCCCAGTGTTCTCAATGCGAAGTCCATATACAAGCTGGAACGGGCTTTGAGAAAGATTACCTTATAACTGAAAAGCGCATTTGTATTAATAGGTTTTTTTACTAGGGTTCCTTATTCACGAACCTTGTTTGATGTGTTCCGTTCTACTGACTGCCAGGCATTGCGAGACAAGCCCATTCAGGCTTTGGCGGATCTGATTTTTGTATGTGTTTATTTTGACATGCAATAGGCTATTATTATTATTATAAACTCTCCAGAGTTCACATTCAAAATATAGTGTAACAGCCCATAAATAAAAGCTGCTATGTTATAAACCCAAATAAGAGTGAGTATATTTTCATAGTTTTTGTTATATGGAGCTTAATATTTCCACCGTACACATTTTTTAAGTGATATCATAATGTAGGTATTTGTATCCGAGTGACTAAATTTCATAGGGCGTCCTGCATTCTGTTCTTATCCACTAGTGCCGTAATCACGTATATAAGGTTCGTAAGATCGGAGATAATCATGAGCACATGTCTTTTTGGAGTTTCAAAGGGAGATTGATCACTCGTTGTATAATGTTTACTGCACAAGAACGTTTTTTTTTTCAACGATATCAGGATCATCTCCCACCAGTATTTCAAGCGACGGCGGGACCTACCTCCAGGAATTACCGTGATTAAAATATGAGCCTTTCTTAATCGCCATAACCGAAGTTGGGAAACATAAAATGTGCAGCGTAGTTTCTTTTTAACTAAGAGATGAAGAGTGTGACGGCACGTAGAACTATGACGTCACGATATTGCGCCATGGTGTCGCATGACGTCACGCCACGATATCACGTGACGTGATGACTGGTCACGCGTTGTCACAGTGTCTTGAGATCACGCGATCGAATGGTATCGCGTGACAACCGTTATGCTGATGACACCACGTTGACACCCGCCTCCAGTTTTGGTGACTATACAAGGTGATTGATTTTTAATTCCAACATATATTTGGAAACGAGGTGTTGAGAGTTAGACCAGCTCCGTTTTCACCATGTGTTTATCAGTCTAGGGGGACTTTAGATGAGGGATAATCATCATAATGAGTTGCATAATTAGCTAAAATTCGTTAAACAGGTTTTTAATTATTGCTTTTAGGCGTCATGTTGCAATGCCAGATTCGGCAACAATAACTATTAGAGGCGAGGGCAATTACAAGAAATAGCGAAAATGCGAAGGTTCTTTCATATATTAATTTATGGAATTTGCGCGATTTTTAGGCCCTGCCCATAGCGACGCTTGGAAGGTTGACGTAGTTGTTTTTATTACGTCGTCATTATCACGGCACGGTGTTCTCGGTGGGTGTGCCGACGACACAAGCGGCGGCGTGACTGAAGCGATACGCCACTCTCCTTAGCTTCATTGCGGGCAGGGTTTGTGCTAGAGGCCACCGCTATTACCACTGACGACAGGAGCTATGACGTTATCAGACAGGCTACAGAAACTGAATCCCGCAATGCGCACTGGCGGGAAGCAACATAGCTGCCTACCAATACAGTACTTCTGCAGCACTCACCGCTTGTTGCCTGTGTCGGCACATGGACACTCACACCTTGCGGCGCTCTTTTTCGAGCGCAATTTGTGAATCGGGTTAAGAAAACGCTGAAACGGAACAATGAACACGTAAGACAAATATTACATTTTTGCAAATTTGTTTTGATTGGTCTGGCTTCTAATAGCAAGTGCCATCATTACTGCGATTGGAACAAAATGAATTTAACCAATATTATAAATGTAATTAACTCATCCCAGTTAATTAGTCACATTACCATGAAAAATATTCTCTCGGCTAATATCAACCGACATCCATGAATACATAATGAAGAAGGCGCTCGTTCATCTCCCACCCTCTTTTCTTAAATCTGTTCGAATTAAGAGCAAACAACCTGCATATTGAGCTCTTGGGTTACATGGTCAGACTGATCAAACCCAATTAAATATTCCGGTTATATCGAGCGAGATAATTACGCGGTGCACCTCTGCTAAAATTATCTGAGACATTTTGGGGTGTTCTTTATGAGACCCTATACTTCGTCTCACCCTAGCATTGACTATTGTTGGCCGCGCATGGTAAAGCGCGAGCTAGTTGCGGTGGACGAAGCCTCGGTGGCAGCACGGGCGCCCGTGCAGCGATGCTCCGATCAAGGCGGTCAGGCTCCCCGCCTTGAAGAGCTTCGCGAGTTGAGCTGTTCACACATGAAGCGGGCGCTACAAGCGTAGCACCTCGCGCTAAGCGCGTGCTGACGGGGCGTTCACCAGCTGTATCTCGCGTCAGCGTTGCTCATGGCGACGATAAGTGGCGGCTGGCACGTGAGGAGCTGCATTAGCGCTTCGCTGCATGTGAACCGACCTGGTCCATCTACGGTAAAACGAAGTGTAGCCCTATGCACAGTATGTGTAAAAAAGCAAATCTAATTATTTGATCTAGCGCGTGGACTACTTGAAATTTAGAAAGGATGATTATTAAAGAAACCACTCTCATCGTCACCTCCACAAGATCCGCACACCTGGTTCATTTACTGATATGTGCTTGTTTGTACAAATGTTTGCCCGAAATACTCGAAGGAACAAAAACCAATCCACCTGGCTGCAAAAGAGAACTTACGAAGACAAACCGTGTAGGATTTTCAAAACTATAGGGAGGCAAGAAGTGAACGTGGAAATTACCGACCACGACAACCTATTTTGTAGACGTGAGCGCTGGGGTGTGGCCAGAAGGTGAGCGACCTACACTGTAATCAACAGTAGGGACAGCCGCCCAGAGTTCACCGCGGTGGCGTGCATTCTGCCAAAAAAGCGTGGTGCGTAACACGAGACGCGAACAAAGAAAGAAGGCAAATTATAAGGTACCGAGGTTTTGTCTCGTGACCCGCTGGCGTAGACGCACGGAAGAACGGTATCCTCAGGATCCTCGGACAGCAAAAGCACACGCAAACGTATCACCCGCATAAAGTTAGCACGCATCCTTCTTCTCGACGGGTGTTCCCCAACTATATGTCTTCCCGCAAAAAAGAAAGAAAACGAAAGTAAGATCCGTGGTTGCTGTTCTTGACTCTGAAGGAAGAGAAGCGATTTCTGTTATCTGCAAGATGAATTGTGTACAGTGTTTCCAGCAGCAGAAAATTTGCTGTGCTTATCTTGTGTCTGCTGTATTTAAAGACGCACAGCCTTAAACATTTTTTTGATATCATAAAAATAATCAAAATAACTTGAGACAAAAATGCTATGAGCACAACCTCATCCCAACTTCATCGGCCTCAAGGAGAACATCAGATGCACACGAAGCAGAATTATACGGGTTGTTTGAATATAATTCGAACATTTTTCGTCTTTATATAGGGAGTAGAGACAATACCGTCAAAGGTAGACGAGCTCTGTCTTAACCATGCATTTGTCAGTTTCGGCAGACTTTAGATAAGTGAATAAGTTTCACAGTAAATTCAATAATTAATTAAAATATCCCAATGAACTTTTTAATTATTAGGTTTAGGCGTCGTGTTGGAACAGTAGTATTAACAGCAATTACCAATAGAAAACAGCCAGCTTAAATAATTTGCGAAAAGGTGATGAGTTTTTTAGATATTAATCGAGAAATGTTTTTGATATTTTCGACCGACTTAGAAGTTATGCTCAAAAAGAGCGCCGGAATGCCTGCCCACAATGACGCTTAAAGGCCGGCTCACGCATAAAGCGAAGCGCTAATGTAGCGCTGCTCATGTGTCGTCAGCTACTAGTCTGCTATGAGCAACAGTTTTGACGGTGCGATACAAAGCTGGTGAACGCTCCCGTCAGCACGCGCTTAGCGCGAGGTCAGTGCTATGCTTGTAGCGCTCAGCTGCATGCGGTATAGAGTCCATGTTACATCAAAATTTGCTTTGAAGAGTTGGCAGGTACAGTCCGATACACTGTGACCTGCGACAAGGAAGCCGGGCAGCCATGAGGACTAATTGCCGCAGGTGGTGCTGCGCCTGCTTCTTGCGCTGGGGAAGAGGCTATCAGAGGCAATCGATTATTCTGCGTCATGGGAGGGCAGGCTGAAGCAGATTTTGAGTGCGCTCTGAACCAGTGGAAGCTATAGGATGAACTAGGCTCTTATATGATTCAGTCCCACAAACGTTTTATATCTGCCTCGCGATTTTGAGCTAATTATCTTTCCCCTGATGGTTTAAGAAGTGGTGCACCATTTTTGTAACTGTGCGGTGAACAAAATAAGAGAAGAAACATGGAAAAGGAAAAAGCTACTTTAGCCAGACGAAATAATGTTAGCGCGTCTATGGACGCGAATATTTGTTACCCATTTTGCGGTGCAACCTCAAGCACAACGAAGAAATGCAGATGTGCATATTTTTGCTCTTGCGAATCTATGGAAGCTGCTAAAAACTATCGCCCCTAAAAGATTTAATTCAAAATAAAAATACTTAAAATCCTAAATATAGTGGGACACCAAAAAGAAGTTGCACGTCCAAGTTGGTCAATCGCCGTTTCAAATCACCATTTAGGCCCTTTTCACATCACTGCTTCCTGCCCCTCCCCTGCGCAGCAGGAGCGACACGACCGGAGTTGGGTCTCGCTTCCCAGAGTGTCAACAAGAGGTGCAGCTTGCCCCATGCAGCCTTTCGCATGCTCCATCTGCGTTCCCGTTGTCGATGCTCATAGTGCTCTCCGACTGTACTCAAGATTTTTGAATGAAAATTCTTGTGACTTTAGGGCTATCTATAAATGCCTGAAGACAGGGTTTATGCTCTTACATTTCAGCTTTCTGGAAGCAAGTTTATCCGTAACCAAGCTGACCTGCTGGCCCAGGTTAACAGCCTCCGGACAGAGATTATGAAAGGAACCATGGGGCCTTGCAGTGTTCCTGTCCTTCCAGACGACTGCCCCACCCTGCCAGCAAGCACCCTCACAGAAATGAATGCCCTCGACGCCTACCTTGAGAATCGACAGAATCTCTTGCAAATGAGTATTGAGAGCTCTCAGTGGAGAATTTTGTATGTATAATTTCAGAAAACATTCAGTGGGATTTTACATGCATTAAATATAGCTTAAACAAACAAAGAGGTGACAAACCAACCCAGATCCTACAATTAGGGATCTTACGTTTTTTGAGGCCTACTCACCCCTATTTCTAGGATACGGTTGGTTGCCACTATTTGTTTATTGTTTCCTTCAACCAGAGAGATTTCTCTCAAATGGTGACTCTCAAGACAGTGCATATGGTTGTTTGAATCTAGAAAGTATAAAGGCTGGTTCCAACATGCATTTCAGTA
>JAZHYW010005137.1:0-98162 GCA_037355805.1 Ixodes ricinus | reverse complement strand
TTGTCACTATTTCAAGTTTCCGCCTTTTTCCTCCGTGAATAACAACAAAAATATAACGGTTTACAATAATTCCCTTACGTAAATAAAGTAGGGAAGTCACTTCACCAATGCCTTCTGAAATATGTAATTATTCCCTTACAAAATTACTAATAATGTCAGGGATTCCAAGTAATTTCGTTATTCGTAACGGATTACGTACAAGTCTGGATGCAGCTACGTTACAACAAATACATAGCGCGGACCAATATCTGACAGATCGGAAGTTTACCCTGACTCACCGTGCCAGCGGACAGATGTATGCCATGAAATAAAAAAGTGAAAGCCGTTTACAACTCCCTGAAACGCCGAATTAGAGCGCAGCTCTTGAGGAGGAGTAGGAGAGGGTACTGAGGGGGAGGGGTGATGTGACCTCGAGGGGGTCACGACTCGGGGGGGTCACGCGACCTCGTGGAGGGGTCACGTGACATCGGGGCGGGGGGGTCATGTGGATCCTCCCCGAGGTCACGAGTACCCGAGGTCCTCCGAAGGAACCCGAGGTCCTCCGGAGGTCTTGGGGAGGGGAGGGTCGCGGTACGCCGACGGCGACGACGACAGCAACGGCGACGCCGACGGCGACGGCGACGCCGACGCCGCATTCAAGCCGAAACGGGCGCCTAAGAGCTGCGCTCTAAAACGAAATAGGTCCGCCGATCAACGCCAGCGTCCGGCAAACACGTCCAACGACCAACCACGACTAAAACCACCGGTAAACACTGGTCACAGTCGTGCTCCAACTTCGCAAACCAATCCCCGTCAGTTTCCCACATCGAGAAAGAATTTGCCTCTAGACGGACGTGTCTGTCACGCGTCGTCTTGTCCATGCGATTTGTTTTCGGGATGAACACGCGGAAGGCTTCCCTCCGCGACAAAACGAAGAATGAACGAACTAATTTCCTGTTTCATCGAAGATGGGAAAACTTCACGCGCGACGATCGTGCCATTACTGGGTCGCACCTTGCGACACGCACCATTCCGTCGAAGCGTAATGCGACGATGTTACCGACGGTTGCGACGAAGCACATTGGGACCTTGACAACGGCCATGGACTCGGACAGTATATTTACGAACCACCGGAGAGACCGAGCACTCGGCGACCGCGTGGAGTGTGGGCTCGAGCTCGACTGAGAACCCACGTGGTCTCGGATCCAGTTGGTGTTGGGGAAGATCGCGGCGCTCGAGACATCGGCGCACGCTCGCTACGAGGGGCGGCGCTGCTGACAAGCGGGGCTGTTGCTCCTTCTAGTTTCTCACTTTCTTCATTTTCTGTCCAGTCCAAACTTTCTTTGCAGCGTGGTTTTCTCTCTTCCTCTCTGTCGCTCTTATCCGAGCAGTCGTAGTTTTCGTGCTTCAGAGGGGTCGTTGTGGCCGTTTGGTTTGTTGGGAAAAGTGAGCCTCGCCGCGTAGTGATTTCTTGCCACATAAATCATTTTTGAAATGTGGTTGTATATATTTGATGCATTGAATATTTTCACGAACAATAGTGTCTATGTTCTCATTTAAACGGATTTTTCGTAGCCCCCTAATGGATTTTTTCGATGGGTAATTTTACATAACTGGTAATTTTATAGATTTCACGTTGGATTTCACGATGGGTAATTTTACATCACATACATTACATTGCACGTGCAGTAGCGAGAGAAATAATTTATCCTCTGCGTTCGCAGGTGATGTCACGGTCGAACTCCGCCATCTTGATCCGGTATTCTCAGCAGAAGTTTCGGTTTATTATAATCAGGACGTATAAACTGACACTGGACGGCAAAGCAGTTCCTATATTCATATTTTTATTTTTCGTTTGTATCTTTTATTACCACGAAGCTGTGTTTCGGAAGTTCACAAACATTGTCATAGTTTTGACGGAAGAACAAATGCATGTTACGTTTGCAGGTATTTTGTTGTGTTTTTGAGCTAAGGAAAACCTCGGATAGTTCGAGCTCGTTTTACAAAGATAATCATAGTATTGTTAGAGGAAGAATGTGGTACTACACTCAAAATCTGTTTCGAATTAAAAAGAACAGCCATAGTTGCCTTAATGACCATTCAAAGTACTCTACGAATTTAGAGTGACCTGCGTAAAAGCGATGAAATATTCTTGCACAAATATTGAGAAATACATTTTACAGAAAATACCAATTGCTCTCTAGGTGGTTATTTCTCAAAAATAAAAACCGAGGCGGTCATTGTCGTTTACGGCACTAACAAACTGCATATAGTCAGGGCACGTCAACAGCTCGAAATGAAACTTCGACAAATTCATGGACACGAGGCACTCAGTGTGCATGCAAACAGTTTCCCAGTTACTTTCTTGTTTGTATGTTTTATTGTAGACTTGGCAGTCCATCAGAAGATACCGCCAAGTTAAGGCTAACATCCTAGCCGAACTACAAAACATTACAAAAAATCTGTATTAGTTTTTTCTCAGTACGCGGAGATCTGTTCCACTTGTCTCCGGTACTGCAATATTTTGAAGTACGGGTAGAGAAGTCAAGTGGTAAACTTGCTAGCGGGAGTATCATATACATTTTTGCATCCCCCGTTGTTTCAAATCTCATCATTAGAAGATACTGATGTAGGGTAGATTAATGCTTGAATTTGAAATTGCGATGCCATATGGGCCGTTGCACGAGATATTGCTTTGGCTACCTGTTTTATGGCATATGTGTCAAAAGCAATCACGGGAAAATTAGACTGAAACGTCGACCAGCCCCTTTGATATATATGAATGTCCAGGTTGATAAAAAAACGCTGCAAAATCTTGTTTTTTATTATTAAAACAATCAATAAACAAGGAGTTTAAAAAGTATTTAGACGTGTGTCTGATTTATCAAAATGGTGCTTTTAAATGTCAATATACAACAAAAAAATCTGTGTTTCATACTTGATCGCTCGTCGAGTGATTATACAATTCCTTGACTGAGAGAACACAGTTGAGTGTCTCTTGGAAGTTCTTGCCCAGCAGATCTGCAATTTCGACAAAATTAGCCCGCGATTTTTTTCGTGACATTTCGATTGAATCTACAGTTGTACCTATTCACTTTTCGTTGTTAGCTAATGCCGCAACCGGTACTAGCTTATATTGATCTATGAAACAATGAAACATTTACAAAAAGCTCCGCCTTTGGCAGCTTCAACTTGTTTTAGTAATTTCTGACGCAGTTAAGCTATTCACAGAAGCAAAACCAGTACCAAGAACACTTATACGAACTCAAAATTGACTCTCGCATTCCCTTTCGCAACTTTGCCTTTTCTTCTTTCATTGAGAACTACGACGAACCATGGGCATAAAAATTTACCTTTCCGGTCGAAACGAGTAGCTCGCTCTTAGAGCTTCTGCGTCAGTTGAGCTCGTGAGAAAATTAAGTATAAAAGTCTTACACGTCCGAGCGCTGTTTTTTACATGGCGTTCTTTATAATGATAAGAGTAAGTATTGTTGGGTCGTTTATAACTTCCCGTGAAGGCAGACGTCACCCTCTGACAATTTCTAGCATTGCTCCATCCCAGTCACCCTAGTTCAATCTGGTGTAGGTTGATTCTAGAACACTTTCCTGAGCATAGAGTTTTCAAAACGTCTTATATATAGCATTCGTATTGGGAAATGTTTATTGCATTCATGATGCTTAGTCATGCTCCACGTGCTGTTAAATAGCTACTCACCACCACCCACCTCCTTCACCACTTCCCCTCTTCGTGACCTTCAACAAGAGTCAACGAGAACAAGTTCATTCTCGTTGCTGCCGGGCATCCAGGTAACTTCCGATGTTCTACTTCATTCTATCTCTGCCGAGAACAACCGTGGCGCAACGAAGTAATAAGATATGTCCTAGCCGCGACGCGCCATGAGGAAAATAAAACAAAACGAGTACAACACTACCAAAACCTTTAAGAAATAACTGAAAATAAGTGCGCGTCAAATTCCGGCAGCTTTTATTCTTATTATCGCGTTGCCTTGTTGTCGCATTTTCCGCTTCCTTGTAGGTGCTTTTGCACTGAGGCCAGAAAAATATCAGACTAACAACAGCAAGAAGAAACGATATAAAGAAAAAGCTACGCTTCGACGGTATTTTTCGTAGGCTGGTGACGTTAACGGGAGCCCTGTAGAGCTGCTGTCAGGCACTCAGGAGATGGCCCTTGCAACTCAAACCTGCCAGCATTTTGCACCGACGCGAGTTTCCCATTTGGCCGCTTTTATGAACACCACCATTGCGCGCTTCTTGAGTCTTCAAACTTGTCGTGGATGCAGACAACGTTTCTTAAACGAAGCAAGAATAAAACTTTCAGATCCGGCGAGCACTTTCTTTCGTGTTTAGCTCACCCTGTCAGTGATGCGAAAACGAATGCGTGCCATGTTCATGGAACGTCGAGAGCGGCCGTCTCTGTTTACCTTTCGGATTACGTCGATCGTGATCAGTAGGCGTGGAAATTCCCCCTCTCCCTCGCTTCCTCCTCCGTCTTCACGTAAGCGTTGAAGGTAATTTAGTACAAAAAGGCCCCCAGCCTAGTTTGTGCAGGCGCCTGCTTGGTGTTTTTATTATTATTATTTTTTATAGAGTGACATATCTGTCTTACTTTTTTTTCACCCGTTGATACGCTTGCATCCGTAAGCTCAGGTTGAAGGTATTTTAGCTGTTCCTTTGTGTTTATATAATTTTGTATAACCTGTTCAGTCAGAACATCTGACTGCAGCTGAAACTCGATAAAATATGAAGTACTATTTCAAAACGTTCATGACACCGCATAACTACTGACACACAATGCTACAAAGCGAGACTACAACACAGTTCAAAAAAGGCACAAAAAAAAGCACGAGAACGGATTCGTGAATATTGTTAAGCAGTTAACCGTAGGAGTGGTGCCGTTGGTCTTTTCGGATAATTATTCTTGTGGGCATTTCGGGCTGGCTTTTTCAGTCTTCAGGGTCATGAAAATCTCGGGTAGCGATATGTTAAAAATGGTTATTATTTCGTTTTCAAAACATCGCAAGAACAACCAAGCGACAATCCCAATACATGAAGACTAATGTCCTGCCATAGACACTTCCATGTTTCTGTCGACACTTTGACCTCCGATCCGCCACTGCCGGAGTTCTGGTTCAAAACAAGAACGAGACCTTCGCCCGTTCTCTTAAATATGTTTACTATTACCCCGGCGTCGTCTTTGTCAATGAAAACCATTAAGCATGGTGCAGTGCCCCACTGCGAAGGACGACAGCGACGAATAAGACTCCTACACGCAAGAACACGCAGAAAGCGCTGTTTCAGAGTGTTCCTGTCAGGCTCCAACGAGAGCGGCGATTTACGACCACACCATACTATCCGGACAACCCTGCCATTTATTTTAAATCTTTATTTTTACGGATTGAGTTTTCTATGCAAGTTTCTCCTTTTTCACTCGACTCGACACATGAAAAATTTGTCCTCTGACTGCTAAGGTTGATTAATATATTCAGATATAAGCGATGCACATAACTTTACTCGTTCCAAAACCAAACAAAGAAAGTCAACAAAAATATTGCACCAATTAAAAGCACGATCAACACAAACTTGACAATCAAGCAGAATTTACAAAGCAAAAACGATGGAATTTAAAAAGGTTTTTTCTACGGCAACCTTGTGTGACGATAACGAATTTGAAACGGCATCTGGGGAGCACGATGCAGCGAGGAAGGTTGCTTTTCTTCGTCTTACGCTCTCTGACAAACCCGAGACCCTCACTTGTGTGCCATTCGTTTATCTCTTCAGCGTAATCCCCGCCACAATATCACTACGTGTTGTATGTATGTGCGAGTGTTTGCAGCCCTCATTATTTCTGAGTAGACCCGTGTGCCATATTGCTTTAGATAAAACTATGAATAATGAGTTTATTTTGATTCATTGCTGGCAATAAAGCGCCTTTAATTCATCAGAAGTGACATAGTAACAGCTGATTGTGATATAAAGGAACGCTCACTCAGAAAACGTTCGGAGCTGCACTCAGGAGGTTTTATTTTCAATTGCCACTATACTCTGTTTTATCCTAAGCTTCTCCTCAGCAAAGGCTAGAAGCTCGAGCTTTGAACACGTCAGTTGCTCCTGCTTGGAGGGAGTGTGCAGCCGGGGGGACGATTTGAATACGGAAATCACGCCTGTTGCCTTTAGCACTGGTCTCAAAATAGTAATAAAACAAGTTTTCTGCGATTTTGAGTTTTTTCAGGTTACTGCGTTCAAATATTTGGGATTCTATATGTCCAAACATAGCACACTTACCGATGCTACTCTCCTTCCTTATCATGATTAACAGCACGAAGTTGGCAAATTATGTCGTGCCCCTGCCAATGTGAGGTACTAGGTTTATATTTTATTCTGCGGTCAGTAACCATCTTGATAAGTGTGATAATGCTGTCGGTGTTAACAGTGGTGGCATTTTTGGAAGAAATGGCGGTGTTGCACGCCTTTCTCCTGCAAGCTGACAAGGTAGCGAACGCTGCACCCACACCCGCCATCCCGATAGCTTACGGCGACCGGAAATGATCCCTGGAATGGTGCAGACAAAGCTAGCGGTGCGCATGATCAGTAGCTGCGTCTACCTCTTCTAGTAGATCAAGAAGAGAACTCTTACTCGGTGTTGTCTTCCTAATCTTTGTTATTCGCATATTTGTATAGGCCTTGTACGTTTACTAGTGGTTCTATAGTGACCGCTTGGTAAAAAGATATTTTCTTTTCGGTTATTGTCTTCTTCACGATTTTCTTTTCTATTTTGTTGAACTTGACATCATTATGCTGCCGAATTGCCCGCTCATATTGCTTCAGTTGCTGTACTACGGTGATATTTAAAAAAAGTTACGAGTAATTAAAATAATTCTTTACCATATATTAGTAACGAAATTACACTACAAATGGCTGCCGCGAAAGTAACGTGGCAGTTACACAGTTAATTGAAAAAGTTACGGATTACGAGTAATCTGCTACTGGAAACGGTTTACTTTCAAAAACTGCATGATGTTACCTCGATTTCTGCCAAGTGGCGTCATAGAAGTGTCATGCTGTCGCCGGTCGCGACCCTGGCGGTGTCCCAGCTGGCGATGGTGGATGTGGCAGGCGCCTCGTTTGGTACGGCAGGTCGCTCATTTATTTTTCGCCGAGGGATAGAAATCCAAACACCGAGTTCATCTCAAACAAAATTATAAAAGCGCTTTAAATATAAACGCTATAGTCGTGGGAGACGCGAAGGCTAGCTCGTGGCACCTGGGTCGGAATAGAAAGGAAAATCTTTAATATAATGAAGTCACCTGCAACCAGTGTTGTAGGCGTTACCAAAAAGTAAAGTGAAATACGTTACTCGTTACTTGAAAATAAACAAAACGCGTTACAGACCTATGCGGTACTTCAAAAGGAAAGCTACGCGATCAGTAAAAATAACGTACATTACTTTTGTGTAACGTTTTGTTTATTAAATTATACGTTTTACTGTTTTCACCCTATACGGGCATGCGTAAGCGCTATATTCCAGCAATATTTTGTAGGTCTGTCAGATAAGTGCAAGCGTTCTCTACGCTTAAAGCTTTAAATTTATATATATATATATAAATATATATCAGGGGTACGAACCGAACCGAACCGAACCGAAAACCGAACCGAACCGGTATTTTTTCCGGAACTGAATCCGAACCCGAACCGTTATATTGCGGCCGCGATGAACCCGTACCGGAACTGAACCGGAAAAAAAATAACGGTTACCGGCTCATGTCAAAACGGTTCGGCCACGCGCTGTTGACAATGAATGTGCTATCAATGCCATTTGTTTTTTAAGTGCCGTCAACTGACACACACCTCGCTTACATATTTTTCTTCTCCACTCAGTCTTAGGAATATAAACGCTGCATCCATGAATCTTGACAAACGCTGCATCCATGAATCTTGACATAGGAACCAGTATTGCGCTGGTCGCGGCTTGCACGGAAAAAAGAGAATTGGAAGGCTGTGCAAAAAAAAAAAAAAATCGCGTCACGGGATTTCATTTTCTTACAATCTCGTAAATCCTAAATGCTGCTGTGTGCTCATTTCATAACACGTTTCTAGAACGTGATGTTGCAATTTTTTTTTTATTTTGATGTTGTTATTTTGATGTTATTTTGATTTTGTTATTTTGATGTTGCAATTTGTCATTTATAATTTCCGAACCGGTTCGCGAACCGGTTCAGCGCCCGAACCGGTTCGCGAACCGGTTCGCGGATCGAATTAATCGAACCGGAACTGAACCGGAACAAAATAAATTTACCTGAACCTGAACCGTAACCGAACTCGTATTTTTCGGTTCGACACATGAGATATATGATAATAATAATAATAATGTATTTATTTTCAGTTATAAATATATATAATAATATATATATTTTATAAATTACTTTTGAACGATGTAAGGACTCACATAACTACGTTACCCGTTACTCCAATCAAGTAACGTGAGTAGGTTATTCGTTGCTGTTTTTAAAGTGCAATAAATAGGCTAATACGTTACCGAAGAAGGGCACGCGTAACCTTTAACGCCGCTACTTGTATACGTTGCTGCCAACACCACCTCACCAACACCAAGCCACAGCGAAGAAAAGCTATTTCACGTACCCCCAGACAAGATTCTGCTTACTGATCTTGCTGGTCCAGACGACGATGAAGCGCGAGCTCCGGGCTTTCAGCGTCCTACCAAGCACGCGCGCTCGTGCAGCGCAAGCACTGTTCAGGGCCGCACGCTCGGGCTCGTGGCATCGGCCGCGTCTGGACCAAGCTGAAACAGTATAGTTCCAGCTGCACGTGCCATAGGCCATACCGTTCGTCTCGGGACTCTTCAAAGGTACAGCCTCGACCAGTATGAAAGACCAACTCGGAGCGCGTGGCCGAGGCGACCGCTGGTGGCGCTGCTCGCGCTTTGAGGAGCACCATGTCACCACGAGGGAAGGGAAGGCGTTTTGTCACAGCACGCCGATTCATGTTCGGCTGCTTTTATGCGTTTCGTTCCCTCGGAGCAATATGAAAGTGACCACAATGGCGCGCCCTGCCCCCACCAGCCACCGTTTCGACCACACGCTCCGAGTGAGCCTTTTATATTCGTGGAGGATGCACCCGTGGCTACAACTCGGGGGACATTTTATTCCGACGTGTGACAGAGGTGTAAATATCTAATAAAGTTCGTCCGACCGGTCGTCGCGACACCATGCTTCCATGCCGTGACGAATCGCCAATGCCGCACAGCATGGTAAGAATGCAGGGTCCCAATGAAAGACGCACGTGAAAGATACACGTTAAGGGAACAGCCATTGTGGTGCAGCTCCGTAGACACGTATTCGCGGAGTCGCTTTGTGAGAACTGGCAGCCCCAGGGTTAGGACGTACTGCGTCTTGCGAAAACGTAAAGAAACGTTTTCTAAGCTCCTCTTGGCTCCAAGTCTTCTTACCACATCTCTTGGTTAAGCGGCAGCATGATGACTTCACCCGAAAGTCAAAAAGAAACGGAACGCTGGCGCACAAAGAGGCGAGCTCTGAAATCGTCAATAAATTATCGCCCCCGATGGCATAAACTGAAAGCTTCGAAATCCGAATGCCTCTTTATTATGCATCGCGTCTGTTCCAAAGACGACCACTTATCAAAACATTGCCTGTTCTTACAGGAGTTTTTTTATATCTTTTCAGAAAATAGCCGGCAGCCAACCACTTCATTTATTCCCAACAACGTAGGGCATCGTTAATCTTACAGTGTTCAGAGTTGAATTATGAAGAGTTTGTCCGGGGGTGGCTCCCAGCTGGGGAAATCTGGAGGTGCTTCGTGCGCCTGTTGCACATAAAAAATGCCTTTAAATTTAAGTCTGTAGGGGCGTCAAAACTTAAAAGCGCACATGTGATTTTGCATGTTGAATCTCCAAGGAGTAATTTCCAGTTGTTAGGCCGTTCATCTGAGAACCCAGAAAGCTACAGATTTTTGTAAATATTGACGCGAGCGCACCGGACCAAGGAAACGCGCTCGTGGCCTAACGGTTATGGCGCTTTCCTTCCACGCAAAAAGCCAGGGTTCGATGCCTGGCCGCGGTTACGCATTTTTGTTGACTGTAATGTGATCTTCTGGTAAATTCGAGAAACGTGTTGCTTGTTCTAGGTCAGAATGTTCTACGAGCCGAAGCTTCTAGGCCGATTGTTCCAGAAGCCCCGCGTGTACAAAAGGGGCTCCGCGTGGCGAGCCAGAGTCAGTCTCGCCCCAGCGTTCGACTCTGCTGCTACGCCGACTTCGACGCCCGCGACGCTTTGTTGTTATCTTCTGTTTCCTTTTTGTTTTGGGCACAAGTTCGCCCCCATTAAACGTTTCAGTTTCCTCAGTTATTCCTTGTTTGTCACCTCGTCATTCGTGACAATATCTTGATTAAGTGCAAAGCGATTCGCTCGGTGATTTATTCTTCCTCTTGATGTTAAAAGTAATTGCTACCGGAATTTATAGTTTCGCCTTTTGGGGAGTGTGACAGAGCGAGTAGTTTTTAAAAGTCGTCAAATATTAACCGTGGGCCACTATAGTTTTTTTTTCCAACGAACGAAGGGA
The DNA here is from genome assembly GCA_037355805.1 of Ixodes ricinus. NCBI lineage: Eukaryota > Metazoa > Arthropoda > Arachnida > Ixodida > Ixodidae > Ixodes > Ixodes ricinus. The sequence continues at coordinate 87,569 of JAZHYW010005137.1, read as the reverse complement.
TTTAAAAGTGTAGTGTCAAAATTTATAGGAATTAGAAAGAACAGAGATGAACAGGTACGTTGATGGCGCACAAAAACAAAACATGTCTGTAGTTTATTGAAACAAAACCTAGCGTAAATATTCTACAAATCTTGGAACATAATACTTTTAAATGTATTAGCGATTGAAATAACGAAGCTAAGATGAAAGAAAATCAAACCCCATTCAGTTTGTTTTTATTTTTGTTCATGTTTCAAGGAATGTGGCGCGTATTTCCCACCACGTGAGAATAAAAGATCTTTCAGTGAACACAAGGCGTATAATGTTTTTAATAATATGACGTGCGTAGCTTGTTTAATTAAGATAAATAACCGCTGCCAAGATGGCGCTGTATTATTTTACGTATCAAATCTAGAATATATATTATTTCACCCCTTGTTCCATTCTCGCTCACGAAAACCCATAATGTTTCAAGCCCACGGCTGAAGAACTAAAAAAGATCTATGGTAGCATACAAATATACATTAGAACGATATAAATATAAGGTTTAAATCAAAGTCAAGCTCAGCACGTCACTAAATCCAAGAAATGAATTAAAAAAAAAGCTTTGAAGTTGGAGATTTTTATTCATAGAGGTCGTGCAAAAAATGCGTTCAAAAACATTGTGAGTCATGTGACAGCAGAGTAATACCTGGGTAGACGAAAACAAACTTAGATGTCCGCGAGTTGCGAACTGCATTAAAATGGCAATTTTGTGCTAGTTGATTCATTATCACGTTCAAAGCGCCGAAACTACACAAGGACAATGAGAAAAGGAAACGAAAACAATGCACCCTGTTTTCGTCCCCTCTCATGTGGTTCTTGTGTAATTTCGGCGCTTTGAACGTGAGTTGCGAACGACACACAGTGTACCGAAACCCGGAAACGCAGTGTTTGCCGTGTTTGCGCAAACACTGCGTTTCACTGCGCTAACACTGGGTGCAGTTTACGCGTGTGCGTTGCGGGAAAAACGCGCATGTGTTCCTTTCGGACATCTAATTCATTTCCAACACTCTTTTTCACGTCCTTCCATCTGTGCACGGCAGCAGGCCTGAATCGACAAATGTTTCGATAAAACTTTGAAACGAAAACTAACGAATGAAAATAAACTCTTTGGAGCCGATGATTACCGAGAAGAAAATGAAAACAGGACGAAGCTACAACGTATAAAGATGTTTTTATTAATCTGAGAAAGCCTCCGGGAGAGAGATTTCCGCGCGAGCCCCAAGTCAAACACAGAATCAAAAGAATTTCCGCTTGATGCTTAATGCCCCCCCCCCCCCCCTCCGTACACAAAGATCGGGTGTATGCGAATGAAGCCACAGGAACAACTTTAACAAGATGGACCATAACAACGACTCTGTTAGAAGTGCCACCAGCACGACACAAAAAGGAAAAATTAATAAAAGTAAAAAAAGCCATGGAGAGGTACACACAATAGACCTTAGGCAAAAATAATCTTACAATCATTGAAAATATCCTTAATAATTATTTAATAAACTAATATATTTATTTCATATTTTTATATCTATGTTATGTGCGACCTTTTTATATAAAACCCATGACACGTTTCCCATAAATCAAGTTAAAAAAGAAAACAGGAAGTCAAAGGTTGCCGGGGCTTACGACTTCTGAGGCCAGATTCCCGAAACTTTCTTACGACAAAAAGGATCGTAAATTTTTATTACGACAAAGTTACGAAGTTTAGAGTATTCCCGAAGCCAAATATTCCTAACTTTTGCGTAAGTTACGACGAAATCCGTAACTTACGCAAAACTTACGAACATTTTGATTTGGGAATACTCAAAAGTTCGTAACTTTGTTATAAGATAAGTTTACGAACTTTCTTTGTCGTAAGAAAGTTTGGGAATCTGGCCTCTGATTCAGAGAAGCAGCTCATCTAATTTAGAGAATTTTTTCACGTATTCCCTTCGATAGCTCCATTGAATGTAGTAAAGCAAAAATCGTATATTACATTCATTGCGGGAATAGTGAAAGTTGTCAAAAATCAACCGCGTACTAAAAGAAATACTTCCCATGTCGGGTTGTTATTTGCTATGGGGTTACGTACTGCATAGCTGTTTGAGCTCCTGCAACCGGATATTTCTTAGCGAACTGCTTTTGAATTTCTTCAATGTCCTTTTCGTCTTGGCCGAAGGCGTGATCCACCGAATCAACTCTCCATTTCCCCGCCGCACCACTGTTGTGCCCAAACAATTTATCACAAAGACTCGCGGGATAAATTCTAATGAAGAAAGTGAGAGCAATTCCTTGTGTAATTACGTATCACCACTTGGACATTTTGTGCTGAAACACTCGATGGGGCATTTCTTTCTGCGTCTACGCTCCCCACAAGCTCTATTATACCTAAATGTGCCAAAGCGTCCGAGGTATGGGACAGGAAGATCGCAACCCAATCCTTGTTTGGACAACAGCTCACTCAAAAACTGGTAAGAGCGCCAAGGAAGCATGAACGACTGTTTCAGCTCATATATTTTCCGCGATAGTATGTAGCCCTTTATGCGAGTCACTGAGGCCTATTAAAACGCAGACCTGGTTTTTAATATTTGCTATCCATGCTTCTGGTAACCTTACGAAGAGTCAGACCACAAAGTGAGCCTTAACACGCGTTGTGCTTCTCAAACTGGCAGCGGCACCGAAAACGCGGGTATGAGGAAAAAGTACGCCGCGATGTTGCCTTGAAACGACTAGACCCAGATCATAGTAGGGCTACTTTTCCGCTTGTGATTTCTTAGTCAACGTGTTGCAATGATTCAACCATTCAGGAACGCACTTAACTCGTCCCCATTTTTTTTTCACTTCCTAAATAGATTTAGAATTTGACGATTGGTGACCGTGGATTGACAATTCTCTTTGCCTGCAAAATAGACTCCGGCCCCCGTTAAAAGGAGCAACATGTCCTATAAAGCTTACTTCCAAGCAATTAACGTAGCGCAGCCCAACTTCTTGAATCAAAGGGACGTATTTAATTGCTTTGCCACATACGTCAAGAGTGTGGATCTTTCGTTAATTTAATATTGGTCTTTCAGCCTCCCATAAAGCTTAATACTCATGCCGCGTTCAATCTCAAATCCTTTTCGTATTTCATGCAAAAGAAATTCAACTACGCCCGCACTAAAGCACCACTTTCCCAAATCGGACATTCTAACCCCGTTACAAAAGTTTTCAATGAGTTTCAATTGAGTTTTAATGTATTCTTATAGAATACCTTACTGACTCAAATGAAACTCATTGATGATATTTGTAAGTGCCAAACTCGACCAAACCACAAGTCCCCTAATAACACGTCAGAACATATACATTACGGCCTCCCGCATGCCTGTTCTGCTAAAACAGCTCCGATTAACTAAATGAAGTTAGGTCGGGAAGGTCTGATAGACAGGATGGTATAGATATGCGCCAATTTAACTTATGCTTAAAAAGAGTAACAGTTGGGATACTATGGTACGGTAGCTTACTAATGGTACGGTAGCTTATGGTACTTACTTTATGGTACGGTAGCTTACTTAGTTACTACGGTAGCTGATTTATGGGTGATTTTAGGTTCATGCTCGTTTATGTTGAGAATAGCTTCCCTGGGTCCGCGGTGTACAAAACGTGAAACTGGAGTTCAAGAGAGTACCAACACACAATTCACGTAGGGTACAGCGTTTTAATGCGACAAGGTACTCATCACGGATTTCTGCCTATGTATGTCGGCTCTAATGTAGTCAATTTTCCGATATATTTAACGGAAAATTGACTTCACGTGGCCTATGCACCAGTTCAGGTTCCCCGCTAAAATTAGCGGAATCAGGTTCCCCGCTTAATTTAACGGACAATCAACTTCACGTGACCTTTACGCCAATTCAGGTTCCACGCTAAATTTAGCGAAACAATTGACGTCACCTGACCTAGCTACGCACTAATTCACGGTTCCCGCTAAATTTAGTAGGAGCCGAACACCTGACTGCGCGCCACGATAAATGCTGTCGCAGTTCATAGATAGATTTCTACAAATCTGCCTCCACCGTAAACGTGTTTTTTGTTTACCGTGTAGAGTTTTTAAGTAAAAGGTGCCTCTACCATATAAAGAAACCCATGAATGATATCTCATTCATAGGCTTCTACAAATTTGCATCCAGCGTAATTTCTTTTTTTAGTTTACTTCGTAGAATTTTTGAGTAAAAGCTGCGGGTAAGTAAAACGCTCGAATGTGTTGTACTCAACCTCCAGCTTTGCTTGGATGATAGGAACGCCCACGAATATGTTTCTATCCTCCGTTTCGGTTCAAGTTCATCCGTAGCCGATGCTACAAACGGATCAATCCAATCGAACCGCGTCAAAAGTGAATCGTCGTGCCACTTGGTGTATTTGTGGATTGGCACTCACCGGTTGAACCAGTCATGCACAAAAACATGCGCAGGATCTCGGTGCACTCACGCTGCGTGATTGGTTAATTAGTCGGCGATAGTAAACGCACGAAGGCGGTGAACGCCGTGACAATCCACTTTTGGCGCTACGACGTTCGCCTTGTCGAATAGTAGCTTGCATGCGCTCAGCAAAAAATACAAATGTATACCGAAGAAAGAAATCCCGTCATTTTTTTTTGTTTTTAAACACTACATCAGCCGTTTTATCGTCCGAAATCTAAACACTATTCTTCTTGCATCCCAACGCCGGCTGCGAAAATGTTTTTCTAGAGCCGCGTCGAGTACAGCATTTGTTGGGAGCCTCTTGTAGAAGCAAACAAAACCGTATTATTACCGGCAGGCTCCTTCCGGGTTTTCAAACGATTCAGACGTTTCTTGTCCTTTTCGAAGTAAAATCGGCACCCTATCTAAAGCAAAAAAAAATTACAGGTTTTTTGTTTGTTTTTTTTGCTTTTTTGATACACGGGTCGTTTACTGCCTGCCAAGCGGCATCTTGTCGCTTTGTTGCCACATGCCTTGTGCGCTTGTTTCCGCCACAATAGCACTTTCCGTAAACATGTGCGACCCCCACCGTCCGCTTGACGGATTTTCATGTTCGAATGTATACGGTACGGGAGATTTTTTCAGGAATGGAAAACCGACGTTGGTTTTCTAAGTAAACACAAAGAGTTCCCTTTTCTGTGTTTGTGTAATGTTCAAGCTGACCTCCCTGTATTGATATGTACCAACTATAGTCAGTTACAGATTAAGAAAAGTTTTCGAGGTAAAGGAAGGCTGTGGAGGAGGAAGCAGACGGAACGCTGGAGAGGGGAGGGTGTTTCCTCCTCTCCTCACCAGCATTCCTTTCGCTTCCTCCCCCAGCCCTCCTTTCCCTCAATATATATTTCTTAACCTGTAACTGATTATAGCTCAACTTAAGCCTGTTGGAATTTTCTGTTTTGTGATTTTAGAACGCAGAGAAGAGAAAAGGAATGCGAAACAGAGTTTCTGATGACTGTTTTTTGCGTTCGCTTTATTTTTTGTGCGATCTGAGCTCCTAATGATACGAGAGACTGAATCGTGCCGATTCCAGGATACGCAAGCGTTCGAGTGGGCACGTGCGCACGGCGGAACAGCCCCGCAATTCCACGATTTCCGTCGCCACGAGGTATCCTGAGATTATCCGGAAGGGCCTCTTGCTGGGACGATAAGTGCAACAAAAGCAGCGAAGTTGGAGACTAGGCGAGACAACTTATGTTGCATTACTCGACATATTAGAGTATATTAGTGGGAACTGTTCGTATATTGCAGGAGCCTTTAGAGATCTCAAGACACTACAGCTCTAGTCAATACTTCAGTTAAGCACGAGGATAATTTCTGGTGTCATATTTTATGTGCTTTTCAGGTGTTGCAAGGAGCGGTGTTATGTCGAGGATTGTTTGTGCCTATTGGCGACGTGCGCGATCGAAAGTGTCGCTGTGGTCGGTCTCCCACGATTGGCCTAATGACGTAAGCAAAGGTTTTTTCATTGACGGAAATAAGAGTAATGGAAGAACTTCAATTTTGGCGGTGTTGGCAGTGTTAATTTCAGAAGAGCAATAATTTCAGGCTTCCACCATGCTAATTACAAATTCCATCGAACTTGTTGTTCGCAAGATAATGACGTCACGAGAGGGAACCATAGGAGGGCGCCACCAAAACCTCTCACCGCTAATAGCAAAGCGCAACTGACCGCCTAAAGCAGCACCACTACATAACACTTATTTTGTTTCAAGGTTCTTCCTGTTTCTGTACAAACTCGCAGTAAAAAAAATATTTTCTAGGTCGTGTATAAAACCATCTCATCCAGGTGCGTCAATCGATACGTCCACTAAACGTATTGCCATGACCTAGTGTCTTTATTTAGATTATATGTACGCTATTAATTAATTATTCAATAAGTTTAATAGTTTATTTTGTATATATCTTTTATTCGATTTTATACATTTCGAGTATCCAACAAACAACTTGATGCATCATGAGTGATACAGTGTGCTGAGAATATGATTTTCTTTTATTGCAGCATGAAGAGCTAAGCCGCCCACTTAACCTATAGCGTTGCAACTGTCGCTGATTGTTTGCGCACTGCAACGCTACTTACAGCTCTTCGTTGTTTTGAGTATTTTGTATCAGAATGGTTGAGTCTATACACGCCTGCAGCTTGATTCGCATGGTGCGAATTTTCTTGATTTCGCAGCTGCGGCCTTGAACACCGCTGCCTCCACTACGGTCTTTCTGCAGCACGAACGAAGTCGCAAGTTGCAACTGCGAAATCGCAAGTTAAATCGCACCATGTGAATCGGGCCTGACAAGGCAACACTCAGTGCGGGAAGGAAGGCTTGAAATTGAACTCCACGAGTTTAAGCATCACTATCGGTAATATGGTCTGTTCACACAAACAACTCATCACTAACTCAGCGTTATAGACACAACGCTGACTTTGAGCTCTATTAGCGCTCACTCGTAAGTGACCCGGCCTTTTCCTATTTACACACACAATGCATAGCTAAATAGGCGCTGATGCAGCACGGCCGTTTTGCTCATCTCAGTGCAGCGCTGCACCTGTGAATCGGCCTCTGGCGTGAAAAAGCGACGGCCTTGTCCGTTACAAAGATGCAAAATTTGCTATAAAGGTTGGAGCTCATGGGGCGAATGCGCTGCGAACAAGCGACTAACTTTGGCGCTGCGACGTTTGCTCCGAGCGAGGCATCAAAACAGTGGCTGTCGCGCAGCGCGTATGGTTAACCTGTCACCGGTCGAAGGTCTCAAGTTTGTTGGCGACATATTCGCTTCATGGATTGCAGCCTTCGAACGGGCGCAAAGATGTGGGGATGCTCCTTCTAAACCAATGTCCTTTTTTTTTCTACACACCTTCGTCGATTTATTAATTTGTATCTCTATTTCATTTGGGAAGAAAAATCTGTACGACCACCCGCCCGTCGAATATACTCAACATCGAATAAGCTGAAGTAGAACGGTTTGCATTTCGCCTAAAAGAAAACGTCTTTAATTTTATACGACGTGCCGACTCGTGCCATTAAGCTCCTCCGGTTTTTTTTTAAAGCCTATTCTCTGCCCTTTCCTAATGTAGCGCTGGACTTGACACGAGTTTATCAGCTGCCCGTCCTTTTAGAGGGACCGTTCTTAGGAAAATAACCGAACAAGTGATGTTTCATATTTTGCGCTCTTTAAACTTCATGCGGAGCTGAAGCTATTCACAGCAAGGTGTGTGTGCCCGCAAGCACCGGGACACCGTTGTCCTTTCAGCTGATTTTTCTAAAGCGTCCTCAAGCCGTCGTCGGCGTTTTCCCGAAGTTTATTTTATGCAGGCCGCTAATGAGAGAGCTTGATAAAGTCGTCTACCGCGGTCTCGACAGAAGTACGTTCGTTAGGCAAACTAACCTCGTCCAGTTTCAGGCGGTTCTATTAACCACCCCCCCCCCCCGCCAAAAAAAAATAAATAAAACTTTATATATATATATCTATATATATATATATATATATATATGCATTTTACATTCCGCAAAGTATTTAAAATTTAGACGACGCTATTCGCAACGTACTGTTTACACTTGGAGTTCCTCATATTCTCAGATACGTTATACTTTTAATGAAGTACAAGCGCAGACTTCTTAATAAAATAATTGGCTTTTACTGGCGCAAAAGCCTGTAATGCACCACCGTTCAGGGATAATGCAGAGTAAGATAAGCATGTAAAGTGTTTTCTTAAAAGGACCAACATTTTACAAAAAAAGGGAACTTGGCTTAGGGTCTTTTAGCCCTTGAGCGAAGTTGGAGGCCATGATGTCCACTATGAAAGGAGCGAAATTTGTTAATTAGTTTGATAATTAATTTTGAAAATGGGACTATCCTTTTCTGTGCTTTTCAGTTTTTGGAATATATTAAAGTTGGGTAATTAACGCTCGACCTCTTTGTCCAAGCCGTGACGAAAACATTTAATTCAAATACGTGGCGCTACGGGAGAAGTAATGTCATCGCTGTACACGGCTTCCAAGCGAAATCGATCCGCCGAAGCGCGCCTGTGACTTAAACTCCTCAACCCACATCTTGCCAACCACATTACCGGTGGCTAGCTCCTGATAGAATACTTTCGGGTTTCGCTCATCACACTTCATAAGACGAGCATACCGGTCTCAAGAAACACGCAGCTAGGGTTATTTGCCGTAACATTACTTTCAAAACACTTTAAGCTACCAATGATGCGGGCAAATATTTTGCTAACTGGAAGCGATTTGAACTAGTGAGCTGACATTTTATAATTGGCCAATCCAAACACAGACCTCCGATCTAAATATTTTTAACGCTGATTTTAATTTTCAAAAACCTATCTTGTTTCTTGTGTTTCATTTTTGACATTACATCTAGTGATCTTTTATTCCAATAAAACACGGACCCTTAGGCAGAGTTTTAGGCAACAATGTTCCCAGCTACAACAGCAAAGGAATTTTCAGCAAACTCAAACTCCGCGAGAAAAAAAGAAATAAAAGAAGAGCATTCACTAAAATACGGGATAGAACATCCCCGAGAATACGCCAACGAGGAACACGCTTAAAGGGGCCCTGCAATGATATTTAGGCGTCTACTTTTTTGCGGTTTCCACGTCTCTTGGGGTTCGGGCAAGCCAGCGGGCACGGAGAGAGTAACTAAATATCAGTGCGTCATATTTTAACCGAACGACGCGGAAACCTCCTCCACCTACGGGGGCGACCCGCGGTATCGAAAGCGCGCGAAATGTGACGTCTTTGGTCCTGGGCTTACTACTGGTCAGAGCCGCTAAAAGCTTCTTTTTAGTCGAAATACAAAATATAAGTGGCGCGAACCGTTTCATTTATTTATAAAAGTAGTTTTTGTTCAGTATTTTAGATCAGAAAAGAAACAAATGCAGTTTATAAAGTAGGGAAACAAGAAATGACCCGTCGACATACCCGCCACCAAGCGGTAGAAAAGGCGGCGCATACTAGAAAGGTGTAGTGGGATCAGGCGCCGACGTCCGGCGAGCGTAGAAAGGTCCCGGATGTACGTGGCGGCGCTGCGGTCGAGGATCCGACCGGTTCCGAGTGTTCCGAAGGCCTTCGCGAGCAGGTTTGTCGTGCGGTTTCGCCGTTTGGCGGTATGGCAGCGCGAAGTGGCTCCCGTTCTGAGCTGATCTTTACCCCGTGTTTGCTGTTGTTTGTGGCTAATGAAGTGTCATGCCGAATTAGTGTTTAATCGCGCAGCAAATGCAATGCGAGCCGCCCTGGCTGCCCGCTTCATACAGCCTATCCAGAACATGCTCTAGTGGCGCCCTCTCGAGCCGTCGACACGGAGTGCGGTTGCCGTGAGCGCTCGCTGAGCTCACTATCCCTCCTCTAGTTCCCGGCCACTCAAGCAACCAAGGACGTTATTAAGGAGGTTATTTTTTGCTTGTTTTTGTAATCTTAATTTGCCTATAACTTTTAAACTAAAGCGAAATTCGAGAAAAGAAAAGTTTCATTAAGTTACTACGTTCAGTGCGCTCAGGTTCGGTGCAAATTAAAAACCAGTAAAAAAGCCCTTGCAGGGCCCCTCTAAAGCACTCAATCTCCTCCCTTTCTTATTTTTGATTTTTGGTGTGTTTACAATTGGTGCAGTGAGATATGAAGGAGTCCCACGTGTCCCAAGACACGGGAATAACATGGATAATGGAGGAAAGGGACTTAAAGACAACATCTCTGGTTCCCCATGGAGCGTTTCGTCGGGGGATGCGCACACCGGACAGCTGCGGAGAAAAACAAGGACTTGGCCGGGCGAAGTAAAGAAATAAAAGATAACAATCGGCCCAAACAAATGCGGCACCGCTAAACATACACGCGTACTGCTTTTTTTTCCCCTCCGAGATGCATTTTTCCTACAGAATCGCTTCCCAGAGAAACGAGCAAGTGCATGCTATTTTCCAGACAAGATGCTCCGCGAAGAATAAGTTCTCTGTTCGTGCGCGTGGTTCGAAAACCGCGGAGCAAGTAGGTATGTTATAAACACGAAGTGAGTCCAATCTCTATAGTGCGACCCGAGATATTTATAGCTCGAAGTAAGTGTGGCGCTGACACGAATGCGATTCTGCTCGTAGATCATACAAACGACACCATGTACGCTGCAGACATAATGGCAAGACGCCTGACGCATGTGTGAAGCATGTTTTCCTCATAGATGTATGGACGTTTTTCGTTTCCTTTCGTTCTCAGTCACGTGGGCTCCATATCTGGTATGCGGAATGAAAAACTAATAAGACGTTTCAACTTGGAATATATCCGACGGAAATATAGGTGAGGTAAAAACAAGAATCTGCGATGATGACATTCTTTTGTCAACACCTTTCAACGGCGTGGAGAGATCAAAATGACGTTTTAACGCATACCACAAGTGAGGACATTCAAGATGGCTGCGCCCTTGTAGAGAAGGTGTGTGTATGTACGGCGTGCGAGTTTGTCTGCTCCTTGCGCACCTCGTGTATTTGGTTATCCCCCAAACGCGAGCACGTTTTTTTGTTTCCTACCGACCGCAACCAATGACGGCACGCGCTTGGCTCGCTCGTCATAGCGCGTTCCCTGGGCGTTCTTTATGTTGCCTTTTGATTGGCGTGCTCCTTCTTGCCTTCCGATCCGCCAAAGATGCATTTTGGAACACTTGCTCGCCGTATACGTATGCTTCGAACATGTCTAAAGACAGTTTTTTTTATGATCAATGAAAGAGGATTACGTATATAAACCGAAAATACCCGCCGCAGGCAGTGTCTGCAAACTGTCTTTTGTATGATGCGTTAGCGATGTGCGTGCGGCTTTAGCCTTGACAACGCCGGCTGCATTCTCGGCTTAAGAAAAAGTGGTTAATGTTTGCGAGATATATTGCACGATTTACGTTTCGGACAGCAATAAGCCGTCTGCCATCGTGAAATAAGATGCCGCACGCTCTTCTAGCACTATTATTACAACAAACGATGAATGCTGCGGCACAACTCGATAGGCGGCTAGGCATAGAATATGGTGAAAACAGCTTTGTCAGGAAGTCGCTCTTGGAGACAGTTGCCTCTATAATGTTCCTCGGTGTTGGTCACCAGGTGCCGTCTTCATTTAAAGCAGACACATTTGTTATGCAATTTGTTAACAAAAAAGATAACTGAAATGTTGCCATGATTGGGTTTCCAAATGTTTCACGGATTATTTGAACACAATCTCTAACCTCAGGAAGTTAGTGGATCCGAAACTTTTCACACCAGCAAAAGTAGGTCTTCTTTTTTTTAGCTGATATAAATTTGGAGTCATCATTAAGAATTCTGATATAACGACTCGTGACTGATCAATAGATGCTGTGAGACTCTATACAGCTAAGGTGAGTGTCGAGCATATTCAGAACAATTAAATAAAGAATACGCTGCTTCGTCACTGACCTTTAGGTTTCATGCGAACGCGATTCTTGCTGAAGTCTGAGTTGTCGACTAGACCACCAAACAAAAACTATCACAAAATATCACTCTTTTCGCCTTCGGATCTCGCTCATACGCACCATTTTGTACGTTTCATTTAAGCCTCGACTTTTCTTATAAGAAACCAATAAAGAGCGAGGAAAGTAAAATAATCACCAATTTCTTGCACTAACAGTTAGTAACAGCATTAAAATAGAAATAGTTGAAAAGGGAGACACTTTCGAGGTATATATTACGTTTCAATTTACTTTTACGCAATAAAAGTCATTAAAACTGTGCGACAGATAATCACAAAAATGATTGCCAATGCCGTTAAAAAAAAAATCACGAGCCATTCCACTCTGTGAAGGTGAATGACCAGCGAAGCTGTTTGACACACCACAAAGACCCGCCCCGAGGAGCCAGAGGAAACTAGACACGCGCGACGGGTCCGCCACCCCGGGAGAGCGGAAGGAAAGGAAACTAGGCACGCAAGCGTTTGGAACGACGACAAAGAGAGGGCAGTGCGAGCGTAGACATGGCCGACGCGGGTCTCACAGCGGCAAATCTTTGAGAAGCCTTTATCATCAACCTGAGAGAATACTCATCTTGAAAATGATGCCTATTGATAACTAATCTACTGAATAGACATATTGCTAAATTACCCAAGCATCAAGGAGAATGCAGGGAATGGTGTTCTATGCGCCGCACGTGCACGGCCGTCTGCAGCAGTAACTGTTCTAAAGCAAAAGCATCCTAAAACAAATGGCATCTTGCACGCGTCGTTCGTCAACGCTTTATTTTGGTTATTCACTTCGAATCTTTTATACGGGGAAGTCGTGCGCGTGCGGCGAGTGCGGCGGTGCGAGCGTAGAGTTTTTAGTCACTGCGCACGAAAAATCCACGGAACCCTAGCCATAAACATCATCGCAGTAAAAAACGATAGAACTTCCCTTAAAGGGAAGCTATACGTACGCTGGACAAGTGGTTTGTATACAAGTCACAGAAGTGTTTACCCTAACTTTCTCAATACTTAGAGCGCGAATCATTCCTATATTTTGTTTAATCACTTTTACCTTGGCATAGTCGCTATTCCACTGAAGATCGCACGGTGTCTCCGAATGGCCATTTATGGCTACATAAAAGCAGCTTCGACCGTTACCGCGGCCACTTCCGCGAGACAGAGAGCCATATAAATGCATCAAGAACGCTGCTCGCGGTACGCTCAGTAAGCAACTTCCATTACTGCCGCCGCGCCCTTTCGCGCCCTTTACCTTTGCTCGGAAATCAGGGGTCACGGCTCCAAGATTCGATTAGCGTGGCCGAGCCTCCTTTTGCGCATGCGTAACCGCCACTTCAGCCACGCGCGTTGAAGCGAAAACCTCGTTTGTTTCAATTAACGTCCCTCGGAGCCCCCGGTCCGTCAGCGGGAAGCCATAGAATCCGTCCGTGCAATATAAGAAAATTGACATCTCATCTATACCGGTGTCTTAAGAGTCTTAAGAACTATATGCATGCCCGCACAGGGGGAGTGCGCTTTGCGTTGCGGATTTCGAGCAGCACACCGTTTTCTGTTTGGATGCGAAAAACTGCGTTCCTGCACGTTTTTTTTAAAAGGTTTCTGAGCCGTGAGGATTACTGCATCTTCACTGTTTAGCGCTGTTTCAGCGATTGCACAACCGTGGTGTAATACTCCAGAGTGTCGAACCGTAATTTTTATCGGTTCGGTTCGGGTTCACGTCTTTCGGTTCAGTTTCGGGGAGCAAAAATAACAGTTCGAACCGGTTTGAATCGCTAAATCTAGAATGTATTTTCGGCGTTGTTTTGGCAATAGGCAATATTTCAAACGTGAGACGAGTAACCATATGGGGAGTGCGAGTTTGTATGTTTCTTGCACAGGGGTTGCGATGATGTCAGAACACAAAGCTCTTATTGGTTGATTGAAAAAAAATAGTTGGTAAACCTCATGGCATCTAGCATTGAGGTCTACACTCTAAAAAAAGCCCGTGGGTCTACTTTCCCGCACTACACTCGCAGAGCCAATCACCGCAAGCACCGCGGCATCGTCATCACCTAATATTTGCTGTTATCTGGAATTGCAAATGTGACCCGGTAGCCAGCGGTGCCAGGCTCTAGACTAATATCAATGCTCAGCTTGAGGGGAGCGCCTGCTTACATGCTAATAATAAAACTACCCAAACCAACTACAACGCAGAAATCTAAACGCAGACACGCATTGAACACAAGTAAATCAAAACAGCTCTGTGGAAAAAAAAAATTAGGTGTCTCAGAAGTAGCTGTGAGGATGTTGCCGAGACACCTAAACCTTTGAAACAACTGCTTGTATTAATGTGTGGTGACAATGGAGGGGGACACAAGTTTATCCCCAGTAATGAATTGCAGCTTACGTGCCTTTTACCGTTGGAAAATCCAGAGAAAACGTGAAAGTAGTCGGAGCTGAGAGGAAAAGGTTTGAAAAGAATCGATTAAAATCTCCGGAGTGACGCCCCGCGTTTCGCTAACAGACTCAAGCCTCGAAGAAGCAAAATGTGATGGCAGAACGCTGGCACCCGCCAAGAAAGATATACGGGTAGAAATTGGGGGAGAGAAGGAGAGGAGAGCGCGTTGGGAACGTCGGAACGTCGGAACGTCGGAACGCCGAATTCTGACTAAAATAATTAGTAGCTGCCTTTTTTTTTTCTTAATCGCTGTTCAAACCCATTCGAACGCGAATACAGAACGCCGGCGTTTGTCGTTCAAACGCGTTCATGGATTGAGTAGAGACAAAGCTAAGCCGCTAGCTTTTAATCATTCCAACCAGAGTTTGGTGTTCTGATGTCCCCGCACGCTCTGGACTCCTCATCTCCATCAGTTTTTACACGTATACTTCCTTTTTCAGCATCTACTCGCCAAGGCTAGGGTTGAGTATGAATTCAAAGGCACCCAAACGAGGGTCTTTCGAGAATAAAAAAACCAGGTCCAGCAATAAAGTAAGAAGAAAATCGGAGAGCCAGCGCAAATCGAGAAATTGACATTTTGAGACGATGCCTTAATTCTTTAAGGCTTTTTTTTTCCTTTTTCTTAAGGCCCTTGGGAGGTCCACAAAACAAGGGTATAGCAGTTATCACCAGAAATAAGACTAGCCGGTGTCGGGACTCCATGGATAACAGTGTCGTGTTCGTGATATCTGTTTTAAGTAATTATTTTTTAAGATCTGGAGTAAAACGTTCGTTTGAATCTTCTTTTAATTTTTTGCATATTAAACGCACGATTAAAAATGCTTTTATTCGAACCCAATCAATTTTGCTTATCAGAACTCATACACAATTGCTGAAAACGCGACCTATACAAGATCTGTCTTCAAAGTCCATACACATTTTTTTTCTCTAACCATATCCGCTCTTAACACAAATCTCTTTTTCTTTTCTTTTTTTTTCTTTTTTTACTTTTTCTTTTTTCTTATTCAAATATAAAACTGTTAGCCTAAAGCCTGCTTAGATTGGTGTCGAAGCCAAACAACGGAAAGCGCTCCTCGAATTCTGGACAATACAATAAGCCTCGCTCAAGACTCAAGAGAGGGCGCCACCCTTTTCAGTTACTGCGGATGTGCGACACGAGTTGAGAAGAGCGTTTTTCCAATACGAGTCACGGGCGCTTTCGCTTATTTTTTCGAATAACTGGAGCCTCCTGGAACGCACGCGCCTCGGACGGGTGTGTTTTTAGCGTCCTATTCCGCCCATGCCTCAAAAGTGATTTTCGAAGTGGTAATAATTGCAGTAAAGTGAAGATTTGGGGCAGTTGGTTGATTGCCAGCAAAGTTCCGAAAATACTGAGACACAGACGAAGGGAAACAGGACAAGGCCTTGTCCTGTTTCCCTTCGTCTGTGTCCCTGTATTTTTTCGGCGCCTTTTTGCTGGCAATAATTGACGTCACAAAAACCGGAGTGCCGTGCTGTCAAACGCCGCGATCCTGGCGGCTAAGAATAAAACATCCGTAAAAAATAAATAAAAAAATAAACGAGAGAACGCGAGTTGTCGCGGCATCCCAACTCCCGTATGACGAACCTTCTGCGGTCGCCATCCAGCTGGGGAGTGATCTGCAGCAGGGGAACAGGCGTCTGGCGCATCCACCCACCACCGCTGCTAATGCGTCACACCGCCAGGATCGCGCCGGCGGCAGCGTAACAGTTTTAGGACCTCGTGAAGCGGAAATCGAGGGATCGCTCTTTTGGACGCGGTAAACGCAACAATCGGAGTCGCGTTCTAGACATTGTAGTTTCAAGCAAACATTCGTAGAAAGGCCCCCTCCCTCCCCCTCCCCTTTTTTTTTTGTTTAGTTCAAATCATCCTACTGTGGCTCTCGTTTTCTACAAACTCTTTCTTTTTTATTTTATTTTTAGTTTTTTCGTTTCGAAAGCAGCATTTAAAAACCTCTTGCGAAGCCAAAAAAAAAAAATCCGGAGCCGTTTTTTTTTTTTAATGTTTAACTTGAAATATTTATGGGAGAAGAAAAGAAGGCTATATTTCTGTAACATGCAGTGAATCGAGAAAGTAATGAATGCTGACTCGGGAGTCGTTACCGGAGGAGTCCTAAAACTTGCCGTCAAGCGCAACTCGACTTCGGGAGGACTTTCTTACTCTCGAAAGAAAAATCATATATGACCGCCTTTCTGGGCTGTCCTGCGTCGTTAGGCTTCCTGGGCCATCATAAAGAACGTCCCCACCTTTCTTTTTTTTTTTGTCATGTTAATAAATATATATGTATCTATATATATATTTTTTTTTTCTGCCGTGCCTGACTAATGATTTTGCTCGAGAGCAAAAATCACGAGATTTTTGCGGAAGAGCTTCCTGTTAGTACTTGCCATACACCATTACCGGATAACATTTTTCCTCGCCTTCTCCCCCAGAGGCTCTTAAAAACTGAAGGCCGCCTTTCTCTTTATTAAATTTAAGCTCGTGCCTGAAAGAAATGCAGGACAATGTCTAGAGGTAATTGAGTTACACGGGTCTCCGCTTCAAACCCCTTTCAATGATATCTTCCGAATGAATAATGTTCCCTTATTAGCAGCTTACAGCGTCCGGTTAATGGGGATTCACTTTTGAGATTATAATATCGAATTTCTTTTTTTACTCTAAGTAAAAAGGAACGTAGGCGAACAAGACGAGACACTCTAACTTTAAATTCAGCCAAAGCATAACGGGAGACCCGGCAAATCGGATTAAACCCCAAAATACCTCTTCTCGTAAAATCTAAAAACGCAAAAAAAAAAAAATAGCGTAAGTTTTTAGCGACGTGGGCAACCGAAAGCTTCGCTGTCGTCGACATTCGCGATTGGCCAAGCCTATAGCTTCCTGCATACTGATAATGCCTGCCGAATCGCCGATTCACGGTAAGGCAAGTCCTGCCAATCACAGCGAGGCAAATCATGGTTGTGACGTCACGAACAGAAACCATAAGAGGGCGCCACCGAAATATCTCGGCGCTAATAGCCAATTCACACGACCGATTCAATCGCGATTTTCGTCCGGAGACCGCGAACCACGTGGCCGGTCACGTCACCGATTCCTGCGATCGGCGCCTCGCCCGCGGACGCGCAGGCTGATAAAGTCGAGCGCCTTTTCACTCGCGGAGTTTTGACGGGAGATTGACTTAAACACCCGTTTTGTCTGGCAACGGTACAGTGTTTTCTTGTGGTTTTTGTTTTCGGACGATTAAAAACAAACATGGAGCATCATTGTGTTTTGTACGTTCGCTGGTTCATTTTGTCGTGTGATTCTTGGTTCCACGCGTGAAAAAACTGCAGAAACGTTGTCGGGCTGACGCGGCGCAGGTTCCGGTACTTCTCCGGATTAACGTCCCTCGATATTTCTGTGAAAAAAGAAAATAACATCGAAGGATTTTATTCCGGTTCCGTGTCAAGAAGCTTCCTTCAAAACTCGTCTAGCACGCCGTGATAATTCTTGTACGTCTAATCAGCCTTTCACCGAGCAAGACCTATTCTTGTGGCTGTGGTGTTCTTGAAGTGTTGTGCAGCGAGCTGGAGTGCGTGAAGACATCTCCAAACGCCCCTCCACGAGCCCAGAGCTTCGTCGCTTCTACGCCGAAGCCTTCTCGAGCAAGACCATGGCTTTGTCACTGTCATCCCTTGGCGCCTTGCGCGAAGCCTATCACGGTGTTTTGCCTCGATCCGTACGTAACTGTAATGTAACAGCGGCGTTCGATTCTTCATCGCATTAGCAAACGTAAATTTCTCTCTTGGACAACGGTGCCACGGTGCGATGTTGGAGTTTCGCGGCACTGTGGGGTGGCGAACAGGTTCGATCCATCCTCGCTGGCGTCCGCTCGTCGTCTCCCTCGTGTGGATGCGCTTGGGAGACGGGCGAACCGCGGACATGTCGTCACGTGATCGATGCGTCCGCGGATCAGTCCGTCGTGTGAATCGGCCATTAGAAAGAACGGTACGACTAACCCGGTCAGTCAGAATTGTGTCTATCTTAAAGGGCAACTCCGGTCCATACTTTCGATTTTGGGATTATGACTGTTTTTAGTGCAGCCAGCGTCCCTGAATTGCAAGGTGTAATTTTTTTCTCGTTATCGTGCGTAGTTTTAAAGATATCGACGCCTCAAAGTTCTGTTTGGGGCGCGGCCGACAAAACCGGAACTAGCCGCTCGAGGCCCCGGCAACACTGGAAATCGTGGACGTGACGTCAGGATCGTTCTCGTTCAACGAGTACGCAGGCCAAGCGGCACCTACCTCTGTTGCGCTAGCCGTCTAAAGATAGAAGGTAAGCTGATTTTGTTTTAATTCTGTATACGTGGTAGTTATCCAGCATATGTAGCAAGAGTTAGTGCGTAAACCCAAAAGCTAGCGACTGGAAAACCCGTCAACTCGTTCGGTGCCGCACTCGGCGGCCGCCGCTGTGCGTGCACTATGCCGTACTCGTCGCTTGTATACCCAAAAGCTAGCGACTGGAAAACGAGTGAACTCGTTCGGTGCCGTACTCGCGGCTGTCGCTCTGTGTGCTGTCCCCCGTACTCGTCGCTAGGCCTAAATTGTCATCGGGGCTCCGTGGATGGAGCGGCGTTGCTCCACACCGCGCTGCCAGTGACGTACAGTACTGGGGGCCCTCTCGCTTTCGCGCTGCGGGTCATTCCCAGACACGAAGCTTTGAGGCTCTCCGGCGCGGGCCGCGGCGCTCGAACAGACGTGTGCTGGGCTGTACACGTCTGTTTTTTGTTCTTTTTCCCTCAGGCGCGTAAAAGCCGAATTTGTAAGCTGCGACACTAATTTACCACATAAGCCGCAAGCAACCAACACCCGTAGGTTTCGTTCGTAACTCTCCGGCGAAAAATGATCGGAGCAGAGCTTCGATCTGGGGGTCGGCGTCCAAGGCTTTCCAAAGTCCACTCGTCGAACTGCGTTCACCCACACCTTCTCCAATTTCCGATCCGTTGGAAACTTATGAAAAAGCACCTCCGGGTTGCGCAGCGGGTTGTTTGAGCAGCCCACAGCGCTACAAGTTGTACTCGGCATCTTCCAAAGAACAGCTGGGCAGTCTTGGGCGCACCGAGTTGCTCGCTAAAACGAGTCTTGAAGTCCTCACAAGCAAATAAACAAAGGGCTATACCGAAGCTACACGGGCTACAGATAAAAGCAACGGCTAAACACGCAATCACAAGCCGAAGTAGCGGTGGTAGCGGCACAAAGAAGCGCGAAGCGCGCGCAACGGGTGCGCCCGTCCGGACCGGAGGAAAAAAGAGAACGATAGTGACGTCACCGCCCAATGTTGCTTTAGTGATCGGCAACCCGCTGGCCGCCCGCTAAGGAGCAGCGGCTCGCGGCGGGTCGCATTTTTATTATCGGCATTAGTTGAGAACGCGGCGTCGCCCGGACGTAATTTTTTGGCTGGGGTCGTATTTTGTGTCACTACAACGATACCAGTAATTTATTTCATTTTGAGTTTTGGCCGGAGTTGCCCTTCTAAATACCCTACTCAAGATACCGCAAAGCAAATACTTTTTTCAGTATTTTAGGCATCTTGCATCTATCTATCTACACTATCTCAGTCACGTGTTTGTATCTATCTTCTGTTCTGTATCCTCGTGAAACATTTCTCAAACCTTCGAAACCATTTGTCGCCGGAAAAATCATATCCCCAGCATTCCTGGACACGGTCTCCTTGCGCCCTCTCTTGGCTATTCTCAGCAAAACGCAGTAAAATGATAATTTCAGCCAAACTACTGCAGAAATCCTTAAGTTCCCCGGGATATCTATAGAGGGCACTAATACACTCTTATTTAATACCTACTTGAACCTCAGGATTGTATACTTTTTATTCCTGGGCCCGATATAATATTGTTGCATTGGGTCCTATGGGCCACTTTGACAAAATTTTAAATTTCTTCTCACTGAAATGAAGAATCGTAAAGTTCCCGAGGAATATAATAGCTGCCGACTCATAGCACACACCGCAGTTAAAATTTCGGTATTTTAATTAATACTTTTTATTCCTCGAGACTTTCAAATTCGGCCCGCTTTTTGCCCCTGTAAAGTTAGCACTCCGCCGTGCACCAAGAAGCTTGCGGCCAAGCTACCTTTACATAGGCTTATCGAAAAAAAGATTTGTACGATGCGTTTGTGACAGCATATTGACTAAGAATGTGGCGGTTATAATATGACTATATAATAATTAGATGTTTACAATCAAAATTTGTGCCCTGGATTTCAAATATAAGCAATTGTTATGTAGGGTCAGAAACACTTGCATTGTATATATTTTGCTTTGAATTTGCCTGTGTACGTAAAGTTTTAGCTCGGTTACAGACACAAACTGAACAAAATTCTTTCAGGCGTGTATAACTAGAAATAACTAGAAATATAACTAGAACGGCGCGCCGCTGGCCGTTCGATTGTGTGTCTTTTTATCTATCTTATTTTATTTATACATATATACGCGTATAAATAAAGAACACAACGACGACGACGTTGAGAGGATGACACACCGGGCGACGGCGGTGCCTCAATCTGAGCCCTGGTTCCTCGGAAGCGGCAGCTTCTACTTTGACTGGGCTACCTCCTTGGAGCCTGATGCTTCGACCCCAGTGGACCTCAGTGAGCAACAGCGCCATCATGTTCCTGGGGCTCCTTCATGCACCGATCGAACGGCGTGCCAGATCCCCATGGCTCGCTGCTGACCCGCCCAACCCACCTCCACGAAATCTGGACTTCTGCGAATCGGACTGCCATCCTCCCCAATACCAACAATCCATGTCGTCGTCATCATGCATGTATATACTCATCACATTATCATGTTCACTAGACGCGGCACCGCGGGCCTCCATGGTACGGGCTGCTGCCTTTCCGCGGTGCCGCGGCTCTCCAGAGCCAAATAAATAAAGACTAAAAACTAAGGACTAAAGACAAAATGCTTTGCTGACCAACAGCCGGTAGCGCCTTAAAAGAAAGAACAATAGTGTTTCCTCGTTTAGAGGATACAAATTCCAAAACTACACCATACTAGTGGCGCACATCACTGAAATAACATACGCAATACAGAAAATAACAGATTGTCTCTTGAACGCAAAACGGCAAAATACACATAATTGGGGAGATTTTTTGTTTCTAAAAGCCAAATTCAGAAACCTAAACTAAACTAATGTTTGCTGAAACTCGGGGTATATCGTGTGCATCGTTTCGAAAAAGTATCAAACGAAAACACCACGCAACACATTTGACGTTGTTTCACACCTCGAGACACTGGCTTGCACTGGCGCACCGACCGCCGGCGTAGCATAGCGCGTAGTCGTGAAATGTCTGCGACTGATAATGATAATAGCTTATTTGCCAAAAAAAAAAAAAGAAGACTCGGCGCGGACTTTTTCTCCGTCAGGGCTGGATTCGGCGCTGTAGGCGTTCTGTCTAATGCAAATGAGCGGAGTGGAATGTATTCCCCCTAGTAAAGTATTTGGCCAGACGCAAACGGTGAAAAGGGTGGGAGGCCGGAGAGATGCACAGGAGAGGAGGTTCAGATAGCGGTCGCGCGCTTCGAATTCTCCGTTTATCTTGCTCTAGGGTGCCTACACATGTCTGTCTGTCTGAGGGTGAAGACATCCATTGTTGCCCTGAATGTGCCAGCGCGTGACGCTCTCGCGCACTCGGTGCGTGACTTGGGCGGTAAAATGGCGTCTATGCATTAGCCAAAGCTACGCGCTCGAGCTGAGTGACACCAGATTGCGCGCGCTTCAAAATGCATAAAAAAACGATTGGGCGGAAAAATGGCTGAGATGTCACCACTCAAGCAAAAGCGCGCGTGTGTATGAAGGCACTCTATCTTGCTCAAGGTTGATACGCCACGTGTCGTGAGAATCGGGAACTAAAACAGCGTGTCTCAGAAAGCTGGCCATGGTAGGGAACTAGGTATTGTGAGACTCGAGGGCAAAAGCTGAACCGATTGCAGTGTTGGTGTCAAGCGACCAAATACAGGACAGAAAACAAGGCACAAGCAAAACGAGATACGGTCTTTTCGTCACATGGCGATTCGTCACAAGACAACTGGTAACAGCCCCGTTGGTCACAGTGGAACATTGGTCATAGGATGATTATTCGTCACGGGGGCAACCCGTCGCACAATGGTTCGTCCGCTAAAAGTTGTTTTTGTTCTTTTCGGATCAATCTGGCAAGGCCCTACAAGGTCAGCACGGTTGATCGAGGGTGAAGAAACTGAAGCGACTGTTGTGTCCCGAACGGGGAATGTTGAGGCAACTTGCGAACGACTATTGTCAAACTCGCATTTGATTCCCAAAAATAGAGGTGATCGTGACGGAGAAAGGTGGATTGATGTTAACTCACGACGGGTTTTCGTGTAAGTACATATAACAGGAAGAACAACGCACTGTTGTATTGGAGTTGGTGCAAAATATCTTGACAGAAAGCAGAACTTACAACTGATTCGTTTGCCAGTTGTATTATCACACTTTCAAGCAACTGTACCCCCGCGAGGAACCCAACCGAGAGCTGCATCGAGTCGTCTTAACCAGTGGGTGCGTGCCAAAACCTTTTTTTTACATTTCACATTGATATATTTGCTTTTTTTGATACTTCACTTGTTTATGTTGCAATGGAAAATCGTAAAACTCCACATAACATTATATCGGGCACGCCTTTGGCCGTTAGTAATGTCACCGAGTTTCAAATTCCCTCTTCATCGCAACTTTGACATCGATGAAATGAAGATCTCACAGGCCTGAAGGGTGGCAGAAACGTTTAAGGCCCGTTCACGCACTTGCAACCGAGTAGGACCGACTGAGACTATGCCGGATTTTAAGCCTCTTGCGACATTATAGGACCGGATGCGCTGCTTCGGAGCTGGTCCTACGTCGTCACAAGAGCCTTAAAAACCTGTCTTGTCTCGGTCGGATCTCCTCGGTTGCAAGTGTGTGAACGGGCCTTTACAGGAGTGTTAAAAAGGCAATAGACACACCAACTGCAACAGGCAAATACACTTCATTGCTGGACAGTACGACAGCACGCGCCGCATTGACAGCCTAGTGCAGTGGCTCGGAACACTGTGTTTTGAAGTCTTGGACTTCTTGTATCGGAATGGTAAAGTTCTCTTCCCAAGTATTTCTTATTCCGAGTATATTTGTACATATACATTATTTCTAGCAACCTGAAACAAATATTACGGGATATTTATGCATGCTCCAACTATTATACACATCCTCCGGCATTGCATGACTTTACATGCATATTAGTTTTTATTAAAGCATCCCGTTTTATTGTTCTAACAGCAGACTCGTCAGGGAACATAGCTACTTACTGATAATTGCAATATATCGACTATTATGTCCATCATTGCGCTGTCAATGTGACCAACTGTCCAGTGGACGAGCCGCCCTATGACGAATGTTCGTATGTGACGAATCACCTTGTTACCAGTCGGCCTGCGACAAGTGCGCATGTGACGAATCGTCCTCATCCCGAGCAAAACGCAGTCTCCGAACGGCCAACAAAAGACCAAGTGGATAGCCCCAAGTACGCCCGCCTCTATAGTGTGCTCCTATCCGTTTATTTCTTTATGTTTTCATTGAATTGCATTTTACACTTGGAGCTCGCAAAGGGCCGGTGACGTCATCCAAATTTTACACCTTTTGTCTTATGCTAGACTGGTTCCATCAGTGGAACCTTGTGACGCCGACGCCGAAAATAGTCGCAATGGCCCATTTTCGGAAATCCTCGGTTCGGGGGCTTCTGATATGAAAATGCCCGAGGACGTTTTCAAGTGAGCGTGAACACACCCTCCGCTAAGGAAGCTAGATCCTACTGGCTTTATTGAGCTACAGTGACCTAGATTGGGCTTCCCCAAAGTCCCTTGTGTGTCTATCGTGGCTCTACTTTGGCTCCAAGTTGGTTCAAGAGCGTTTATTTTATATCCATCCGAATGCGCACATTATTTCATTTTCAGATTCCTTCAACCAAGTTTTCCGTTAGGTAAAGCCAGGGATTGAAAGCGGTTTCGTGCACATTTTCTTGTGTTACTTATGTTTCCATATTGGTCTTCCTAGTATTTCTTGATAGCTTGAAGGTACAGGCGCTCCTCTCCGCCCTTGGCTGGGAGATAAAATACTCGCCCTTGCATGTTGATCAGCGACAGAGGCTGCTGTCCTCTAGTTGTTGTTTCTCCTGAGCGCGAACCCTAAACCACGTGACCCCTATTGAGAAGTTCGAAATACTCTGAAATCTAGGCACGCCACGTTCGAGCCCCATAACTACAGGAGCTGCCTTCGATTGATCGGCTGCGGAGCGATTCTACGGCAAACCATGACGCCTGCCGTATTCAGCCTTGCATAATTGCCGCCGTCGGGATCGCGGTAATTCGCAGCTGAGACAGTGGAGCGCCTGAAGCTTCTCTTTGAGCACCTGCTGCCACCTACGATGCCACATCGCCGGCCCCACCCGAAGAAGACGTAGCGGACGCCCTGGGTTTCACGGGGACGCCACGTGCGGAGAACAATGACATTATGTGTTTTTGTAAACTTACGCGACAAATAAAAACAATGTTCAATGTTCAATGTGTTATAGCGGAGCCGACGCAGCCGGCGCGAACTCAGATATGGCTAACGCAACCGCGCCCGCTGTGCTGCAAACAGCGTGGAGGGGACAACGCCTTCTCGCGTTTACAGTGCTGTCGAACCCAAGACGGGTACACTGGTGACGCAACATCCATGACAACGAAAGCTAACTTTTTTTCTTTTCTTTTTTCTTAACTTTTGGCTTGGGTGAAAAGATTCTTCTTGCACGCTCGCTACAAAAGGAAAAGCCGCACAAAAATCATCACCATCAACTAAGGACGCTGTGACTGCTGACATTAAATTTATTAAGCATAATATTCTCTATTTCAAGGATGTCTTGAAAAGTTAGGGCGCAAGGATTTGAAGTAAATGAAAGAGGAAAAGAGATCAAACATGCAATGGGCGAGAGAAAGGTCACAAGTCGCTCGCCAGTTTCGACAATCCGTAACTTTAAAAGAAACAAAAAAAAATCCGCCAAGCTTGCCTTTTGTGCCTTTTTCCCTTTCAGAAATGAACCAGAAACATTTTTTTGTGTGTGTGAAAAAAAAAAAAAACGATACAATTTTATTCTGCCCGATTTGAGAGAAAGCCGTAAAATAGGTGAATGTAAAAATACGCTCTCCCGGAACGTCAGATGATAGAGCAAGACCTCACGTATTTTAAGAATCGCACACCGACCTTTCTATAACGGCACTTCCGCTAAAGAAAACTGAACATGAAAGGACCTAACATAACATGGGCATTCATCGGCTGGAGAAATGAAGATGCCCAGGGAAAGGAAGGCGGTATAGTATACTTGAATCATCTTTGTGGGGATGAAGATTCGTCCATGGGTGAGAAGAAGAACTGGAGCGAATGAAAGGAAGCAATATTTTAGACCATCTTCGTGTTTACGTTTTTAGCTCGGTTTAATTAAGTTGACCTTTGATTGAAAATAACTACTTAGAGTCCCAATTATAGTATTATTATTTGATGTTTGCCATTCCTGAACAGGAGCGCCGAAATTGGAAGCTCTTACACTACCGCCCTCTTTAATTTTCGTGTTTTCTTCCCTCTATTCGGGCTTCGTTGTAATAGGAACCTAACTGTAATAAATTTAGAAACCAGGTTTTTCGAAGTACACTTGGACCTCGAGGGCTGCCACAAACCTTCAGTCGAAGAAACGAATTATTGTCCGCTTCCGTCATTCCTCACGACCTCTAGCGGACTTTGGTGCAGCTTAGCACGATGGCTATTTGGTCATATCGAGCCTCACGAACTAGATGATACCACGGAACCTCATTTACTCATCTTCAGGCTGAGGTCACCGACAGCTCAATAAACGTAGGGAGTGGCTCATCATGTTCGCGACTCTTGCTTCGACATTCGTTCTTCGGCTTTATTATCGACAAATCATCACTAATCCCGCAATTTTATTGGTTGCTGAAGGAGTGCTAATGAGATTCTCGAGACACGCCAAGCTCTGCGTTTCATTAGCTACCCTTGACTATGCGGAGAGCAAGTCGGTCTGCTTCTTCCGCTGGAGCTGCGGTGACGTCAGAACGACGCCGAGCTCTGATTGGCTTTGATTGGGAGGATAGTGGGTAGACCTCGATGCTAGATGCCTTGAGGTCTACCCTCTAGTTTTTCAATCAGCCAATGAGAGCTCGGCGTTCTGGCAGCATCGCAATCTCTGTGCAAGAAGCAGACGAACTTGCTCTCCGCATAGCAAATACACACAAGGAGTTTAGCGGCCCTGCCAATCATTAAAAACGATACTGTTAATTTACATTCATTATCACTAGTGCCGGGCGTTTCTCGAAAGTGATTACAGAAGAAATTTATGAATAGTTGCACAATTGCCTATATTGGTAATTGTCTAAATCCAGGTTTTTGGATTGTTCACTAACACGAAGTGGAGATGTTAAACTATTGAATGCCTCGTAAAACACCTTTTGCCGCTACGTAGTTTTCAGCTTTGTTTCATTCGTTGCGAATATAGCCCGAAACGAACATTCTTTTTTCAGCAACTCGTAGTTTAACGAGAATTTATTTCCACACTGCAAAAATATTCCTTCAATGACCTGTTTTCCCACTGTTTCCGTTAACTTCGCTGTACCATAAAAACGTTTCAGGATAGCATCCCGCAATAAAGGGTCGCCTGCGAAAGGTTTCTTCAATGCAGGCTTTTTGACAGCACCGAAAGTCTTCGAAACTTCGATCGGATTGGTCCAATCTCTTTTGTCCGCAGCCGACTACGCAACGCCGGCGAGTCGTTAAAAGAGACGATGCATCCCCCGCCGCACTGTTTGAAGTTGCGGCGACTCGAGACAGGGGCGGCTTCCAGACTTCTCTAAACTTTTCAAGTGCTTCGGCCGGCGCTCTCGACCGCCGCACAGACAAGCTGGCTGGAGGATTGCGCGGTGTGTAATCCTCCAGCCACTTCGCAATTCTGACGAGGACTCCGCTCTAACGCGCACATAAAGCACAGCCTCTCTCCCATTCACGGAGTTTCAAGGACTCGTTAATATGGACGCTTTGCAGTAGCTGTGCAAACTTTCCTTGTTTTGTTTTCTTTCAATCCATTTGCTTGACGTCACTGCTGTGGTCACTCGACAAGTGGTTGACCTTCTAGTATCGGTTTGTCAGTGCCCATTTCGGCCAAGGGGCGTCTCGGCTCGGCCACAGAAGGTCAGTTATGGTGACTGAAATCTGACGCACGGTAAAGGCCTAGTTACTGTTAACTATAAGGTGGCACAAGCGGTTCTTCCGCCGTAAACCGAGCCGGAATAATCGGCGCCTACGCCTATAAAGTTCAAACATTCACGGGATGTGCATTGAGCAGGTCAGTTTTACTGTGTGAAAATACGAGGCGTAGTTCTTTACCTGCAGAAAATGAGAGAAAAATAAATATTTCCAAAATCAACGTTAGGAGCATTCGCAGATGACCGACTTAGCGACGCTATTTACTTGTGGCACCATCTCCCAATCGACGTAGTGATCAGGCATCAGAGTGCGCTTGACCTTCGAGATTTTTCGCTGGCTGGCGAAGCTCCTCAGGTTGTTGCATTCGCCTGTAGAAACTATTACTGTAGGGCGCTTGGTGGCGCTCGCAATCAAACCTAACAATGCAAAAAGAAAGAGGCGGGAATTATTCTAATCCCAATTATCGTCGGTCTACGGAACTTGGGAGTGGTGCGAAACGTGCTCCCCGCCTCACACACAGAGAGAAGAATTTTATCGAAATTTGAAGGTTCACCTTTGCAAAGCACGAAAGGGGTGAAACAAATGTCCGTGCACGTAAGTGAAGTTCAGAAATCTGTTCGCATGCACGACGACAAAAATATTTCTATGCCCATGCCGGCCGGGACAGTCTCCGCAAATGACAAATATAGTTTCGCACTAAAGCTTGCATTCTAGGATTTTATCCAGCGAAACAGCGCGAAGACCGCAGCAGCAAATAGAAATTACGAATCAACCGAGATCTAATCCTCCGTTTCTTTTGTGATGATGAAAACAATAAAAACGCAAGCTTCATGCAGCGGGCTCACACTTGACAGCGTGTTTTGAAGCGACTCTGTTTCCATTTTGTTTTGGTTTGACTATCAGCGCGCCTGTGCAGATCTAGAAAACTGGCTCTGCTCGCTTTTTCTGCTGGGCAGCCGAGCGTTTGGACAGGCCGTAGCAGAGCGCGCGAAAAGTCTCGGATACCATGGAGAGCGTCGTCTGCTCGCTTCGACGGTCGGCAGATGGCGCCCCAAGTAAATGTATTATCGCTAATTCGGTCGTCTGCGAACGGGGTAAACCTTTACATCGAAAGATTTTTGGTGTTCATTTTTTTGCAAAAAAAGAAAGAAATGAACTACGTCTTGAAATTTCACACAGTAAATCTGACCTGCTCTGCGCACACATGGTGAAATTTTGAACTCTTTATGTGAAGGTGCCGATTTTTTTCCTTCTCGTTTTACAGCGGAAGGTCCACTTGTGCCACCCTGTTTAATCACTGAGAGCATGAGAAAGGCAGGACATGACAAGGCAAGAACCTTATTATAGCCCCGTTTCCAATACTACTGCAGCATCGGCCAATAAGAATCCTGAAGAAATAATCGCCATGCAAGAAACGTGAACATAATCAACCACGCCCTGAATTTCTTAACCTGTGAGTGACTATCATATAAGCCGGTGCAGCGACTACACGTGACACTCAGTTAGTGGGCGGAATCGGACGAATGAATGTCCGTTCGTCTAATGACCCGCCCGTCCTATCAGCACGAACAGATCAGTGTCAGGTAAACCATTATCTGTTAAATTGTCGTATTTG
Organism: Ixodes ricinus; assembly: GCA_037355805.1. Classification (NCBI taxonomy): domain Eukaryota; kingdom Metazoa; phylum Arthropoda; class Arachnida; order Ixodida; family Ixodidae; genus Ixodes; species Ixodes ricinus. The sequence goes on along the minus strand of JAZHYW010005137.1, from coordinate 58,287 downwards.
TTGGGAACATACTTTATATTCTTTTCTTACTGACATTCATATATAGATAAATGTAGTAATATTGATACCGGATATATATATATATATATATATATATATATATATATATATATATATATATATATTTATACATATTTTCTTTTTACGAGGGTTTGCGGTTTAAAGGGGTACTCCGGCGATTTTTGAGCTACCTCAACTAACTATATTTTCTGACTCCCCGGCCTTTACCCTTTCCGGTATGCTATTTAGTATCGCGAAATTCATAATAGTTACTGCGAAATCGGCAAATGAAAATGATGCAAAAACCAACATTCAAATATACCCGCACTTTTCAGTGCCGTGACGTCAGTGGAAGGGCAGGCTTGCCAGTCGAGCGAGCAGTCTAAAAAATAGAATATGCCAATCATTTGTTCCGTGCTGGAGCGCGGGGACTGGAGCGAGCTTCCAAAGCATTAATTTGACACCATGAAACTGCTTCGAATCAGTTGGGAACAAATTCTACAGTCCAAAGAGTGATCCCCTGCACTTCCACTGACGTCACGTTTTCGTTGTTGCCAGAAGAGACTTTCAGTTTGAAAAACACGGTGAGGACCAAAATTGTAAATTCAATAACTTCGTGAAAAAAAATTATTTTGACCTAATATTTGGGATACTATTTTGGCGATGTTGTTTGGCGAGTTTAGCAAAATTTCAAGCAAATCGGGGGCCATGAAGAAATCGCCGGAGTACCCCTTTAAGACGAGTCCACTGGAGGTTCCGACTCTGCGGGTGCTACTCGGCATCCTCTCGTTTGGAAATACTTCGAAGGTGTTCAGACCAAAGACCTTCGAAAATTCGGAGGTCCAGAGTACACCCAAGGGCACACATGGAGTCGGGATCACGGAATGAATCCTAATTTCATAAAGACACAGTCACACTGGTTGTATATTTTATAAGAACTCATGCAATACAATCATGCGTGGTTAACCAACGCTAAGTTTCGGTTTAACCAGGGAGCCCTCATGGCAAACTAAATATCGCGCCGGAATCGAGAAAACGATTTAAAATTTTTATTCCGTTCGTAGAAACTCTCTAGGAACACATCAGGGCAGCTTCCTAATTGAGTTTTGTGGTTTGCTTTTACGGCTATTTTATTGCTTCTCTTTTTTTTAAGAAATATAAATGTCCATTTGTGTGCTGTGCTGTATACCATCAAATGCATGGGTCAAGCCCCGAAATTTTTTTCCATCTTCACAGCGCCGCAGCTCGATTTAAAGCTCGGTCACGTCCGGCGTGCGGATTCTCCAAATTAGTCTAATTAAAATTAGAAGCACCGGAAAAAAAATAACACATTTTAATTTAGTTTTTTGAGTTTGCCACGACCTCATACGACGGCGAGGGCCTTTAAAGACCGGCGACTCCGTGCTGCTCAGCTTTATATGTGAAACAATTATCGAGGAATTCTCCTCGTGGTTCGTCTGGCATATTTGGTTCCCGCAGAGTTTTCCGTCTTTTCGTTCTCTAAAAGTAATGACCGCATCTTTTTCGTAGATTTAACTTCTTGTTTAAAGTCGGTGCTGGCCCTCAGTGTGGCGTGCAGTTTGGAATAACACTGCGGTAGCAATCTTTTAGACTATCGCTCATTGTTCGCTAAATCCGCGTGGCTCTTAAAAATTACGAGGGTTCACCGGCGGCAAATATCACACGCATAAATTTCCGTAATTATGTTAAGTCTGATATGTTACGCTTCTGTTCACGATGATATCAGTGTATAGTGTTTGTTTTCTTGAGTACATCTTTTCTGAACAATTACATCGTCGCGTGTGCTTTTTTTTGTTTGTGCATATTACTTTTTTAAGTTACTAAACGACTTCCAAGAAACGAAACTTTTAATATCTAGTTACAGCTTTTATTATTGCGTTTTTTTTTCAAAGTTTTATTTATGGTGAGGAACAAGACGACGAAGTGTATAGGTGTGTGCACGACCATCTCGCGCCAGGCCGCACGTCTTGACGCGGCCTTCACAAATCCTTCGTGTGTTCTATTCTCTTGTCCTGTCCTGTACTTCCTGCTGCCGACGGCTTCATCCTAACAACATCTTCATCTATTTGTAACCTGTTCACGTGCCAGGCTGAATTTTCGAAATTCAGTTGAGTTGTAATTATTTTTCAGTGATCCTGTCGCATTAGCCTTTAGTGCTAGCATTATTAGTGGGACCCCGTATTAGTCTTACAAAGTAGCCTCCTTGTTAAAATATAGTTCATTATGCTGCTTAAGTTCAAACGTACGTAGACTGCAATGTGCATTCGTCTGAATTTTTTAGCTATCATTGTTAGTTCAGCAAGTTCGTTCAAGAAGATAACTATAGATCCTTCTTTCAAAAGCTTAGTAATGATATGGCGCGGGGCTCGAGTTAGTAGGACAAGAAATGTTCCGTATTTATTAGGCTGATCTTAGAATGCAACCAGGCTTTCAGGTTTCTCTAAAGCAAGCTCTCATTAGCGTTTTAAAGAGGAATATTTAGTTCAATCCTTTCTTCGTGCCTATCAGTTGCAGAGATATAGGACAAGCGTAGTTTGACACGAGCATAATGAGTGTGCACAACTTTGCCATTAGAACGAAGGAACGAAGCAATTTACCAAATTTGTTTTCATGGGCTTGATTAAGAGCGGGCCGCGGAACTTTAAATGTGAAAAACGTGTAACGTTGATTTGATTTGAAGATTAAAAAAATATCTCTATATCTCACATTACGTGCGTCCGTGCCGTTGAACACATTCGCGGTAGGGAGAGTGCAGCTTGAAAATAGGCTTTTAATTCCGTCCAACTATAATGAACTCTTTAATGCACTCCTTTGCATGATAGTGTAACTCACTTTTGGAAGAAATTGCAACAAAAAGGGAAGGGCACAGTATTACAGTTTATAACGATTCCAGATATAAATTAGAGCAGAAAATTATACCATAAAACTGCATTAATGAAGGAGATACAGACTTTTTTGAAGGAATCATGCGGTAAGGGCTTTTTAAAGAGTGAGCGACAAACAACTTAAAAAAATGTAAGCCTATTAGCGATTGCAAACTATCTGATTTTGCCTGATTTGTTTGTGTCTTGGGTGAAACATTCTACGTGAATCAAAGTTAAAAATTATTTTAAGGCTGACACAATAATTCTGTAATATTCCAACTGGACGTGTCGCAGGATTGATAAACTAAATATTATTACTGTTTGATGAAACAAAGCAGGACGGTTTGAAATCTGCCGTCCTTGAACACCATATTGCCCCAATATTTAATTCTTCAAAGATGATCTTTATTCATTCGAATGTTCGGCGAATAGCAGGCCTGACCTTAGCTCTTTGCGTTTCCATTGGTCACTGTGATCTGGATAGATTCCTGACCCTACTTAAGTAAATCAAGGTCGTAATTTAATGTTGCGCGAGAATTGGATAAGCGAATGTTTATCCAATCCAGTCCAAGGTGACAGTACACACATTACGTGTACTGTCACCTGGTTTGGAGAACCACAACAGACACAAAACTTAACAACACTGCTACTAACACACAAGAAAGTATTTCGCATAATTGAAAATGTTTCTTTTTTGCATTCTTCTGGGGAGCTTTTTCGTAAACATAAAGCTGTGACAATTAATCATTTGTACAACTATCGTTTGATGGGAGTCTACAATACGGCAGTAAAACAAAATAACAACTTTTTTCTTTCTGTACTGTCGGGCTTGGAGAGAACAACCCAGACGTATGAAACTAGACATAGCGAGGGCTGGTGCGTTACTACTTTCCGCACGAACTATGGACTAACTTCTTTAAGACATACACTACCAGTCGCTTTTAAATGAGCTCGAAGGTGAAAATATTGACATTACTAACAAATCAAAGGGTATGCTACGCGACATGCTATTGGAAAACAGTGGTAACGACTTTTTTTGTAGATAATCGATGCAATAAGGTGTAGTACCTTGTTTTTTGCTTGTCCTGTTTGAAATGTCTCTGCTGCTTTGCTTCACGGGGTAGGGCCTCGTCAAGCTGCAAGCCATGCAGCTTTTTGCCCTATCTCCCTCCTTTGTACATAAAGAAAAATATAATTATTATTATTAGTTATTATTATTATTATCGCGACATAGATTTTTTTTGATCGCGATATAAGTACGAGCTTTAGAACCATACTTTCATAGTGGCGGCAAGGACCACTCGAGAGCGATAATGTCTCCGCAAAACCCGCACGCGAAGGCTCGCTATATTTGCGCGTGTAGCGTACACGAATGACCAATGAAGGCACGATCTCCGCTACTAACACGAACTATACTGTATCCCAGGCGTTGCGTGCAGCAGAGGCAAAAGCACAGGTGCGTGCTGTGGCTTTCAGATTTGCTTTTCTTTCACGAGCACTCGCAAAAGGAAAGCAAATCTGAAAGTCATGTGCCCGCGCCTATTCCTCTGCCATTGCTGCACACAACTCCTGAGATAAAGTACCGTATTTATTCGAGTAATAGCCGCACTATTTATGAACAAGGGCTTTGCGTCTACTTTCCCACAGAACACTTATAGAACCAATCATTGCGTGGCGCATAAATAACATACTGTATAACCAGATCGAGAATACGATTCTACATATGATGCAATCCTCAAATATAGTATTTTGGCACGAAGACGTTATCTGTGTCCTGTAAACAGCTGGAATCATGCTCTCGAACATGGTGATTGGCAATGTGCGTGCTTCGCGGAAAAGCGAACCCTCAGGCTTTATTCATAAACAGTGCGGCTATTACTCGAGCGAATACGGTATAGCGAATCAATATGAAAGCAAATTAACATACAGAAACCTCTAGAGAGGTATTTGGCCGAGTTCAATATATAATTTTCGAACTCTGTTATGGTCCCCCAGAGTTTTTGCGATGCACGGGAGAGCCCAAATATTCCGCAGGTAAAAGAGCATACTCATGGATACATGAGGGGGTGGTGGTTTGAGATGGTTTAATCCGCAGGCACACTACTCCTCTATTGTAGGGTGGACATGGTGTTCGTTGCGGACATGATGACGGAATGACCCGCGGACACGCCTTAAAGTGTGTTCGAAGCATGTTTGCTTCATGTTTGCTTCAAACATGTGTGCAGACAGTCTTCGTTTGACCAATTGGAGCGTCATACAAGGAACAAACACGCCAGCACGAGGCATACGTGTTAGCAGTGGGACCGCGGCTTTAGAGTTTGGAACGCTCAACAAGAAAAGGCGATCGCAAAAAACAAAAACGAAAAAAAAACATTTGTCCATTTTGTTGGTTTTCTTGTTTTTTGTGTGTGTGTGTTCGTAGCTTACAAAAATAATAGAGGAGAAATCCTTCCGCTACAAGGGGCAAATCTCTCCAAGCAAACGTATCCGCGAAATATCCCTCCCCCTCCCCCGCCCCCCCCCCACCACACACACACACATAGCTACACCAACACAAAATTAACCATCACTGGCTCCGAATTCATTGCGACGCAATTTGGGACGGCTACTGGGGTTTCTGAAAACGTTTTTCGTTCTTCTTTTTTTCTTTTAATTACTTAAAGTATAGACAAGGATAGGCAACACGACAGAGGTGTCGATGTTGTCTCTGCTTGTGTTTCGACGTTTAGTGACGTCTAATTGAAATGAACGTGCTCAACTTCATCTGCGTTTATTGTGACTGCATAGAGTCAGCACAAACGTTCACGGGAGTATTCGTGCTTTACACAGCACCTTATTTCTAACAGGTTTTCATTTAAATTCAAATGTGCACGCGGTTTTTATATCTACATTTCAACTTGTTTTTGGCAGTTTCTTTTTTATTTGCCTCTGACTTTGTTTAGTTCAACATTCTACAAAGATATCGTTGCAGTGTCGACTCTCAGCCAGAACGAACGTAGTGACAGCGAAATGGGACTTCGTAATTTTCTTTTTACTTTTTTTTTCGATCGGTACAAATACATTTTTTCGAGTCCCACTCCCACATTTTCTAACTCCCACTAAAATTCGTTGGGCTGAGCTCTGCCTATGCGGAGCGCAAGTTCGTCTGCTTCAGTTTTGCAGGGGTTGTGGTGACGTCAGAAAGACGCCGAGCTTTGATTGGCTCTGATTGAAGGATAGTGCAATAGACCTCAATGTAAGCTGCCTTGAGGTTTACCCACCATCCTTCAATCAGAGCCAATCAGAGTTCTTCGCTCTGATGTCACCACAACACCTGCAAAAGTAGCAGACGAACTAGCGCTCCGCATAGGTATCGGAGGTGAGCGACATATCATCGGACGGCAACCCTGCCCACTCTCATGCTGTTGTTTTTGTTAAGGAATGAAGTGGGAATGCCACGAAAAGCCGATGTAACGGAAGCGCGTTTCATGCTTCACGTTTTGTTTGATTTGCAGAGATGCTTTCGCGTTTCGTAGATATCCGTGTTATTCATTCCGTTTTGTTTTCACTCGGGACTTTCGCATTCCTACACGTAAGCAAACTTAAGTGTCTCTGCCGAATTTGATTTTTTTTATTACGAATAACATTTTGTAGCACACAAACCCCATTTTTGTATTCCATTAGCGGACGAGCCGTCTGCGAGCGATATCTTAGCTCTCTCCATGAGAGACAAATTAGATCACGCTCGCTCTCCTGCGGTAAGGAAGATCGAACCAGTTGGGAGAGTATCCAATGATGGTTACTATACGCTTTCGTCTTTCTTCCTCTCTTTATCTTGACTTTCTTCTTTCCCCCTTTCCTTTTTGTAACCTCTCTCGTCTTCTTGGCTTTCTCCTCGTCTCCTCTCTTTCGAGACCCCGTGTTCCTTTCTGTATTCCGACAAGAGTGTCTTTCCAGTGCGCCCAGTGAACCATGTAAAGCTTGTTCTCGGTCTCGGGCAAGTGTGTGTTGACAGCATTCTGTCAGGCCTTGGGGTCGAAGGAAGGGTCTGAGACACCAACCAGTTTCGGAGGACAACGAGAAAGAGAAAATTCAATCAATTGCGACATTTGGGTTTGTTCTGTTGCTCCTGCTCTTGACGCCCACTTTCCACGCGTCACGAATGGAGGAAAGCACCAGTCAAGTTGTCATTCGTTTGAGATCCCGGGTTGTCCCTCTCCCACCTTCTGCTCTCATTCACTTTCTTTCTCTTTACTTTGCTCTTTGTTTCTCGTGACTCTTGCTTTCTTATTCTTTTTGAATCTTCAGTGAACTTCGGCAAACCACGAAATGCTGCCGATTGATTCCTCCTGTTGCGGATATCAGGGTTTTTAAATATCACAATGCATCCAATGATCCAAGCGAAAAAGTAACAAGCAACATTTAAAACAAAAATATTTATAAGAAGCAAAGTTTTTCTTTTTCTATACCTCATTTCCGCATATTTTTAAGGTGTAACACTACGAGAGGGGTACTCGAATAATATGGTTTGAATACAATAGTACAGCGCCATTCGTATACATAGTTTTCACGGACATCTTTGTTGGGGCTTATGGGATATGTCCCCTTCACCACCAGGTACTGACATAGTTTTGGTTTCAGGCCGCCGCCGCCAACGCTGGCCGCTGCGGTCATCGGTTTCGGCGCGCGTTTCTTTCTTTCGTATTTGCGTGTCACGTACACTTGCGGTCACAGTGGTGCAGTAATGCCGATGCGCGCGATGTTCGGTTGCCGCCGCAGAAGCAAGCCCTCCGCAAAGAAGAAGAACAGAATGCCAAATTTTGTATTGTTTGCCGAAAGTGATAAACTGACAGTTTGAGCGAACACAACAGCTGTCCGAGAAACACCGGAGCTTCTGGCTTCCTCGTACACACCGGAACGGTTTGATGAACCTCAACAACGGCCGTGTCTGTGGTTGTGCTTCATTACCGGTAAGGAATGCGTGTGTTATCCGTAATACATGGATTGCTGAAACCTTACGTTCGTACTCTGAGCGTTTTGTCACAGTGGGCAAGGCAGCTTTACATTGTCTGGCACTGTCAAGCTGCAGAGTACGGACAGCCCCTATTCCTCTATTCGCAACTTTTACGACCTATAGGGGGCGCACTGGTGCCTATCAAAACGGCTGTCATCTGGATGATTGTCGTAGAACAGCAATGCGAGGCCGTGTTGGCGACGCGTAAGTAATTCTAGCTTGACTTTATACGAGCAGTATTAGAGCCTTACTTCATTTTTTCACGCCAAGAAGGTGTAGGCAAGCACCTTTATGGTGAACCCGATCATCCATGAGCTAGGGAGCGCGATTCTCGCACCGCGGTATTACCATCGCTGAAAGTTGCGAAATTTGCATTTACCTTTGTCGCCGAGCTTTCTTATATCTGTGGTATTCGTAGCCCACATGTGTTGATAGAGTTTCGGCGGCGGTGCGAGTTTGTACAGCTCAGACAGGCACGTATTTTAATGTGTAGGCGAACTTTCGACTCCCCATGAACGATACGAACCCCGACTGGGTGCCCACCCAGCGTCTGGGCTAAGAACGCGGGAAACAACCTCGACCCTTTGCGAGCCTCGCCGGTTTGCCTGATGCATTTTATGAATCTTTTGAGTTCGAAATGTTCGGTTCAGCGATCCTGCATTTTGGAAGGAAACTTCGTGTTGTAGTCATGCCTGTAAATGCTATAACATAAGCACGATACACACGCCGTAGCGATGTCGTAGTCGAGCAATACACTAGCGGTGAAGGCGTCAGCTTTTGCTTTTCAGTACCTGGTAATGGCGGCCGGCGGCCGAGAACAGGGAAGTGACGTCACGTAAAACTATGTATACAATATTTACAAAAAAAAAGTGGGGATGGTGCGGTTCATGTTCGCACTCTCGAGACTATGATTGGAAAAACGTTTTATGCATTTTTAACTTATATTACGCAACCTCTAGTTGTCACCCCACCTGAAGTCAATATAGTCAAAGCATAGGCAGCTGTTTAAAAGCACAAAGGAAAAAAAAAACTCTTGCGGAAATTGTTTAGTCTGGAACTTGAGTTACGTGAGTTGCGCCGATGCTTCACAAAAACCTTCTTACAAACAAAAACAAAAAAACTATTTTTTTTAGCGTTAGCTTTACGCTACGTGTTACATGCACGAGGAAAACGAGTTTGTAGAATATTCTTGGTTAAACCATTTTTAATCTCTTGAGCAGGCCAAAAAAAAACAATTCTCCTATAGGGCTTTTTCCTTACCCTTCAATTACTCTTCCTTGTTGAAGAATTGACTCTACTACGCCCACGTAGGCGATCTATCACTAAGTCGTAAATGATAGTGCAAATACTAGATTAGCGAGCCACTGCTGTGCGTACACAGAAGAGATGAAGCTGGACCGAATGTCCATAGCGGCCGCACCTGCCTCTCATGAGGGAGTATATGTATGCTCGTGCCAACGAATATGGTGGCAGCGCCTTCCTTTTCAAGACGTTCCCCACATCGGGTTTTGTTTTCTGTCCCCAGGATCCCAAGGGTAAACAAGGGCTTCCGAGAAACGGAAAGGAAGGGTGGGGCGGTATTCTTATACGCACGGCCAGATCGATGGGGCAAACAAAGATGGTGTATATGCGACGAAGAAAAGCAAATCAAGATGCATCGCGAACGGAACCAGGAAGCTTTTCGGAACAGCACGCGAGGGACTAAGAGCAAACTGCGAGTTGTAAAAGGATAAGAAGGAAAAAAAAAGTGAGGAGAGAGCAAGCTCGTACGGCTTCGTGACATATCTTCGATCGCGGGAGGCAGTGAGGAACCCGCGTCGGGATAAGGGCGAAAACAGGCAAGGGGAGAGAGAGAGAGAGAATGGGCGGTTGTCACAAAGACCGCGGACCGCCACTCCTTCTTCTTATTTTTATCAAACGAGATCGAAAGGGAAGGCAAGAAATAAATCGAAAGTATGAAGCAGTGTATCCAGATATCGCTACGGTTTTTATATGTCCAAGAAATTTATTCCGAACGTTTGCTTCTGCGACTTTCGAGTAAACAAATAAATCCGCTTTCCCACGCGCATCGAATCGAAGCAGGCAGAATCCAACCACAACTCGTGAACTGACTGATTATGCCCAGAAGGTGAGCACAGTGATGGAATTACATGTTGCCGAAATAATAAACGCCTGCAGGGACGGGTACGGCGGCACATCTTTTAGCGCGTCGTCCTGTCCGTTCTTGCGTTTATTCTTCCAGTAACGTTTAACTGAGTTTTTTGCCTCTATTCACAAAACCAAAATTGTTCTTCGCTGAAAGGGGGCGACGGGTGCGAAGTACAAAGAGGGGCTATCACTGCGATAGAAACGTTTGGAGTCAAAAATGCAGTCTGCTTTGAGACGCCGAGTTTGATGCTTCACACGCTGGATATCCCGGCAAAGATCGCGGCTTCGAGTCAAAACCTGTTCTATTCGGAACTCTATAGAGCCTAGACTTCAAAGACAGAGCAGCCCAAACCATAAACAGCGTTCGCACCAGAGTGTAAGATAGACAGGTGGGGAAACGGCCCATAGAAGCCTACCGCAGCGCCGTGACCGGATTGTGTACTCGTCTGTTTGCGGGTACCCCAGATTTGCGACAGATGGCGCTGCGGCGAGAAGAAAAACATCAGAATCGAATTTGCACGGAACTTAGTGGGAAAGTGCGCAAAATAAACTGAGAGCACGACAGTCCCCTATTGAAAATGCACGAGAAACCATCTCCGTCAGTCTAGCCGGTCGGCGCCGGTCGCCCTCCCGGAGTGAGAGTTCGCGGCGCTCCACATAGATGGCTTCACAGAAAAAGAGAAAACCGAGGGGGACACAATCCGGTCGCTCATTTTGGCTCTCGTTTCCCCACCTGTCTATCTTACACCCTGGTTCGCACTTTAATGGTGGACACCTGCAGCGGCCATTGGTCGCAAGTGCGCAGGCGTTGCATTGTCGCGTGGCGAGAAGGAAAGCGGGCAGAGTGCCGCAGACGATTCCAAACGATCCATGCTTTTCGCGCTTTCTCGCAGCTCGATTGCGAACGCTGGCCCATAAACCACGTTCACTAAACGTCACAAAAGCAAAAGGTTCACTAAACCTTTTCTTATGTTTATGATTGGTTCAACAATGACCGGACACGTACAGAAACACGAAGAAAAACCCCGATGGGCGCTTTCGAGGCTTTCTGATTGGCCCCATCTGCTCGCAGCGTCGGCTGCGACGAAAGGTGACGCCACCCAACGAAACAGACTTGACGGAGAGAAGCGGGGAGCTATCAGCATATTCGAGTGAGCATTTAAAACTGTCGCGGCCTGGTGGCCGAAATGTGACACAAGGTAAAGGGGACTAAATCGACGCCTCCTAAGTGTCAAAACAAAAACGCTAAACGTTTTTTTTTTTTACGTGACGTACCGGAGGTTAGCGCGGGTGACAATTTGGACTCGATTGCTGCGTCAACGTTCAGCAGGGACTCGTGTTCAATAAGTTAGAACACGAGGCCAAAAGAAACGTTAAGACGGTAGTCGTGTCCAATGTTTGCCCCCCGAGCTAGCCTGTGGTACGTGACGTAAAAAACATAATATAGCGGCCTTTTTATTTGTGGTCACTGACAACTTAAGAATCGACTAATGCTCGTCACGAGTCCCAAGCTTAATATTATTGCTCCGCACCCAATGAGATTGCAGCATTAGTCGATATGCGCGCCGTAGAACCAATCACAAAGCGAGAAAGCCGTCAGTGATTATGGTAAGTGCATGCCGTTAATGATGCGAATACGCTCTTCGGACCATTAACTCGCTTAGCTTATCGGAGGTGGTAATGATACACATATATTATTGCGGGGTTGTCGTCGGTAGCGTGCAACAACTGTTAATAGAGAGTTTCAGTATTGCGTATAGGAACAAACGCAAGCGCTGTGCGTTTGCTAGCGTTTCGTGCTCCACGCTGCGCATGCGCGTCATCGTCACGCGCCAAGCCAGGACGTGATTTGAACTCTGCCCAGTGTGGAACTCGTAACGCTAACGCAAACGATATACCTATCGTATAACTCGTCTTTCACAACTTCACAACAACCTAACAACATTATGGTTCATTCGAATTGTTAGGCAATAAGGTAACTGCAGGAGTTGACCATAGGTAAACAGTATGATGTATCGTTTCTAGGTTGTCTCGTGTTTTCAGTAACCATGTAACCCCCCCACAAAAAAAATGTTTTTTTTTGGTGATCGCTGAAATTAGGCATTTGCCACTCCCTGTGTTTTGTAAGGTGTCGGTGACAATGCGGGTCACAGCTGAGGCGAGAACTTTTACTTTTTATTTATTTTCCCATTTTTTTAATCTCGTTTTTTGTACTCTTACTGGGACCCTAATCTGGACACATGGTGAAAAGTAGGCGAGAAATCTTGCGGCCGTGATTGGCCGACGCCTCACTTGACCTTGGCGCCGGCCAATCATAGCCGCCGGATTTATCGCCGTCTTTCTTGCCAAGTGTCCACATTAGAGACCCTAGATGAATCACAGTGGTGACCTCTGCAACCACGACGTATGCAAAGCGCAAGTTCATCTGCTTCTTTTGCAGGGTTGTGTTGACGTCAGAACGCCGAGCTCTGATTGGCTCTGAGTAAAAGAATAGAAGGTAGACCTCAAAGCAAGCTGCCTTCAGCTCTACCCACTATCTTTTAATCAGAGCCAATCAGAGCTCGGCGTTCTGACGTCAACACAACCCCTGCAAGAGTAGCAGACGAACTTGCGCTTCGCACACGGTTGCCCATGAGACTGATTCAAGCAGGGAAATGTACAACATCTATTAGCCTAGTAGCAAGAAATGCAAACGCTGAAGAAGCAAGCGGGCTCCCGGCCGAAGCAATACAAAGCGAAGGGCGGCCATGTTTCTCTCCTCGCTCTGGAAAGTAATCGGATTTTCGCAGCAACGACGGAAACTCTATCTAAATTCAAATGTGTCCTCGTTTAGTATGGGGACGAGAGAAAAATAGAAGAATAGAGTTAGCAAGTTGGCTTCCCTGCCACCGCATGATTGGAAATTTGGGTGAATTGATTTGGGCTGCATCGTGAGTGACATCCAAATGCCGGTTCCTCTTGTTTCATAAATAAGTGAACTTGGGTAACGAAAGTCTGCTCGTGGGACTGGATCATTTGGGAGCCGTATTTATTTTGCGGCAAGTAGGAAAGGGATTATGAAACAAAAGTCGGCTGTGGATGTTTCTAAGGTTATGACTAGGGTTTCGTCATTTTGTGAGCCGTTCTTTCAAAATGGGGAAGACCCCAAACCCCGAAGAGGAACTGTCCTTGGGTGACAAAACCCAAACTTTGCAGGAAGAAAACGTTATTCTACATCTTTGTTGTCTGTTGACCATAAGCACAGCCCACAATTAACTCTTTTCGCGAGGCTGCTTGTTGCTTGGGTACCACGCATCTTATCCCGTTTCTTATTCCTGTCGGTACGAAGACGTGCTCCAAGTATTCGGGTCTCGCGTATGTTCCCTGGAGTTTGGGGAGTCCCATTTATATGTGTTCTTTTTTCATTTGTTCATTCCCTCATTTATTCAGCTCATTCATTCATTCCTTCATACATGCATCTCTCTGTTTTCGGTGCTCAGTAAAAGCTAATGTCTGAATAATGATGCACAAATACATTATCGGTTGTCAATAATATCCATATACAATTCGTATGGGTAACAAAACTGGCAAAGGGGGTATTCTAGCAAAGAATGAACTAATTACGCTAACTAACGAGCAAGAAATACAAGTACAAATTTAGCACACAAAACACGCGGCATATTTTGAGAAATAAACAGCCAACATATGCTTAGGACACATAAAAAACATCATGTTAAACTTTAACCCCTCCCCTCTTCCTCACAAAAAGAAGAAAAAAAAGAAACGGAACCCTTGTTATGCATGATCCTTCACTCCTCCATGCTGTCTCTTAACGCTGACGTCACTGCTGCCTGTTAGAAACGCAACCTATTTATTGGCTTCAAGGTTTTTTGCTTGTTTTTTGTATATTTCATAGGGATATTTTTTGCTGTGTTACTTCTTCAACGATACCGACAGTCGCGTTTATTTTTTCTTTTGATAAGGATGATTTCCCTAAAACCATTTCACACGTCGTAGACATGTAGACGTTAGTTCGTAGAAGAAACAAGTTAATTACACAGAGTACGATAGTGACGGCAAGAACAGAAATAACCCCTTTCTTGTACTATCGTGGCAAAGGCAGTGGTAACACCAAATGCACCGGCGGAACAATTTTAAAGGTAGTAAAAGAAGTGCGAAACAAACTTCGAGCAGCATTGAAAAAAATCCTACAAATTTTAATCTCTATGATTCCACCGCTTACGTTCTTAACTTTGCCCATTTTGGTAAGCAGAACGACGCTTCATTAAACGCGCCTGACTTTTTTGTTTTTCTCTTATTAAAAACAAACCATATCCGCGAACAATATAAGTTTCCATTAATTTTTTTCCCGGTTCTCGCTTGAGTAGCCCGTTCAATGTACTGTTCTTTTTTGTTTGTTGTTTTGTTTCTTTTTAATTGTTTTTTTTTACAGAATTTGAAGTTTGAACAAAATAAACAACAAAAGATTTTAAGTCTCGAGCGGCGGTGGTACAAAATTAATTACTGATTTGCATCCGACTCAAGCGGGAGTTGCTGCACGTCGGGCAGTATTAATTCCATCCGCCTGATTTAGAATAATGAATCGTGGAAGGTTAAACGTTTATATTGTTTTTGTTCGCTAGTATTAAAGATTAATCGCATAAACTCGTAATCTTTTTTTCAGTCTCAGAATGAACTTTTAAAGAATACGCATCTAGTATGCCTAAAGCAAAAATCCACTCGTTTCTACAATCCTTAGGAACTCGTTGATAGCAAATCGAATAAAATGAATGTGGGCGGGCGCATGAACATATCGCTTTGACTGGTTCAAGTTGTTAACCTTGGTGCACAATGGAAGTCAAACGATCCTGTCCAGTGTTGCCACACAGACCTACATTTTGGCTTACAATCGTCACTGAGCTTTTTAGGTTGGTTTCTCGTGTTTATCGAAGAAATTGGCCTTCTGTCTTATGTCCACGAAAGAAGACCCGTGGCCCCCTTTTCGTACAAAAAATAATGTTATCCGTTTTTGCCGGTCTAACTTAAATAAAAATCAACCTTTTGAGGGATCGTGAGAGAAGGAAATCTATTTCAGGTCTTAGAAAACTTCGCAGTGTGTTCACTCTAAAGTACAGCGGTCCTGCTTCCAACGTAAAGACAGAACCACAGACATCGTGAATAGACTTCTTCTAAAACTTGAAGCGCCCCATCGCGGCGAAATGCCAGGCAGTGCACTCTGGGAACTAGCTGGCCACTCAGTTTCGGTATCGATTGAGGAGCTTCAATTCATGCCATCACGCCGTGAACAAATGCGCTGCTTGCGTTTTCGATTGTCCGACTTCCCACGAATGTACAATACTCTAAGTATTCTCGAGCGATATAAAAGGAAGACCGGGGCACTTTTCTTGGTTCCCGAGATGCCAGATATTGTGCCTGCGTATGCAATCGTATAAATAAGTGACTTAGTCCTCTTACCCAACGGTAGTATCTTTGAGCTCACTTTCAATAATCCTGTTTAGTACCGGTGAATCACAGTTCAAATTTGGTTCGTTTGAGCCCTACACGTATGTTGTTTGCCAAACGTCCGCTTTGTGTTACTTCATTGAGCAAAAAACAAGCCGCATCCTCACAGGATACTCACAGTTGAGCCCAACGTTGGCGCATGAACTTTTAAGGAACGCAATCAATTCGCACTCACTACCGCACAAAACTTAGTATGAAGTCCTCCTCGTGTCATCATATATCCCCCACTAAAATTTTATGCCGATTGGAGATTAAGTTTTCGCAAACGCCGAGATCGGCTAGCTGCGACGGAGTCCCTAACAAACGTCCCCTACTCCTCGCGAAGCCTTTTTGGATGAGCCTTTACCGACGCCCAAGATCTGTGTCTAAACGGTGGTTCTGAAATGATCTTGGCGTAGTCAGTCAGGAAGAAAGAAAATATATACCACATCTTATGGCCATTAGCAACCGCCAAATGCGCTTGCAATTTTTTAGTTTATTTGGCGCACCGTATAGGGGTTCACGGCGTATACGTGCTGTCCGCCGAACTGTGCGACATTCTTCACGGAAGTTTTCGACTGTTGCTTTCTTCAAAACTGTTTGTATGTGTGAATGTGCCTATATGATTGCGAGATGAGCCTTTGCCGACGCCCATGCGATATTGAATTAGTCGAATCCAAGCGTGTAGGGACTTCACCTCGTGCAGTGCTGCAGGTCAGTACAGCAATAAAGGCATCAGAAGTGTTCGATTTTAGCTTTTCAAAGGCGTCTCCCAGTTTTACCTCGCGTACTCGGGCGTCTTAAGAAAAACAGTAATTGAAAAAAGGTAATTTCGTCAATGGACGCATAAAACAAGTAACAAACTTGCCGACCAGCAACACTAATGTAAAGTTGCAAGCTCGGTGTACGCGAACTTATTGGTTGTTACAGCGTGTTGACTCGTACACAAGCTAGATCCCCGAGCTTCGCAGCGTCGAAATTTCCAGCATTCTTCCCGAAAAGCAGCCAAAAAGTTTCAGTGCCGACCACAGCTAAGAAACGGGGGAAACGGCACTTTTTCTCGTTTTCCCCATAGAGTCCCATGCATTTGGTGCTGTCAATCAATGGCCGCCGGTGGCGACATTTAGCCCAGCTGCCGAGGCTGCGGTCCGCGATCCAGCCTACTACAATAGAGATCAGTGGTGGCCACGGTCGGCCATCCTTTTGGCAGAGTTATACTATATCTAGCAATCATAGTAATATGGCAGACAGCGCTGTGGCAGCAGGCTGCCATAAAACTAGCCGTGGGTCTTGTACACTGTACCGTGGGTGATATTTTGTGCTTGATTGAAGTCGCTCGACGGAGCAGATTGTTGAAACTCACTGGATGCGACAGAAGAAGGTCGACTACGCCGTCATGTTGTGCGGCGCGCTGTTCAAATTGCCCCAATTGCGAAAAGAAGGGAACTTACAATCGGTAAGTATTCAGTGTTTCGTGGCAATCATGGCGCGCAGGGATGCGTTATAGTGAAAATTTGTTATATGTTCCCAAGGTTTCCACGAAGCTGCCTCGCGACCAGGGCTTAAAGTCTGGAGGGTCTCAGGGGTCTCGGACCCGCCTCTGGTTTTAATGGATGGTCTGAGACTTTTCTCCACAGCCCCAGCATTAGTGAAACCAAAATCATATGTTGCAATAAAATAGCTTGTTTTCAGGGATGTGACATTTGGGGATTAGCAATTTGAGCGTTGCAGGTACAGCGTGGGCGGAGTCCGCAGTGGGGCTTATTTTATGTGCATCTAGTACATCTCGTTAACCCCCCCCCCCTCTCTTGTGGGGACCCCCTCAACTTACGGGAAACTTTGAGCACTGCTCGCGACCCTTCAGCTGTTGGTGCAAAACGTGTACCCTATTCAATGGACGGTAGATTGCGCCACCACGCTACTATGGTATGGCTAGAGATAATATAACTCTACCAAAAAGATGGCCGACCGTGGCCGCATTCGCGGAGCGGGCAGACGCGATCTATCAAATAGTCATCAGTGGCTGGAACTGTGACTGCATCCTAACGAGCGTCCATCTTAAAGGGAAGCTGAAGGGGCCCTTCAATTAGAATAAACAGTAAAAATTGATGTAGACACCTCAAAAAGTATGCTTCTTAAGTTTTCTTTCAACCCTACCAGTAAGAGCGTCGTAATAGTCAATTAAAATTTCGATGTAGACCAGTCCCTTGGCGGCGCTCCAATGGTGGGTAAACGCGAGAGCAGAGAGACAAACTAGGGAAAGTGACGTCATCAGCGGGGTCAGATGACCCTTGCTCGCCACTAAGCTGGCCTCGCGAATGCCGTCAATGACGTCATGACGCTCTGGACAAAACGTCAGCAGAACCCATCACTTTGGGAATGATTATCTACGTTAATGCGAATAGCATCAAACGGTGCGGAGTTATGCGCGTTCGTCAGGTGGCCGGCACACTCTAGATACGCCAGCCCACTCTTGAGGCGATTCTAAATTTGTTGACACTTTCACAGCCCTGCGCACGATCTCCGCAGCCCAGCACGTGCGTTTGTGTCACTTGGGAAGGCGAGCAAAGCACGCGCCATACGCACAAACACTCAAAATGGTACCGACCAGACTTTCTGGCGTCTCAGCTAGTCTCAACCAACGGTACTCTAAACGGTTGTTTATATCTTTACCATAGGACGCGCTTACAGCGCTGTCACAGCTACCGGTGCGCGCGCGTTCCATGCACGAGGGCTCATTCCGCTCTCGTGAGGCTGAGCTAGAGGTCTCCCGAGCGCGGGAGAGGGTGAGCTAGAGGAGAGGGTGAGCGCGGGAGAGGGTGAGCTAGCCCTCGTGCATGGAACGCGCGCGCACCGGTAGCTGTGACAGCGCTGTAAAGCGCGTCCTATGGTAAAGATATAAACAAATGTTTAGAGTGCGGTGAATGACTGCCTTCATAGCTCTGTGGTTAGCGCGTCTGCCTGCTGATCAAAGGGTCAACGGTTCGAATCCCAGCCGGCGCCGGTCTTTTTTATTTATTTATCGACCCGCGGCGTAAGAGGTTAGATAGCCAGATAGATATATAGATAGATAGATAGATAGATAGATAGATACATGGACGAAAAGTGCGTGAAGTATCCAAAAGTATATCGCATTGCATTCGCATTAATAACAGGCGGCAGAAAAGATCACCGTCATATCCGGCGGCAATCCTTGCACGTATGTTTCAACATAAATGCTGTTTACGTTTACATTTGCCTAAGATAAGTGCGATGGCTGAATTCACGGGACAAAATAATATGAAGTCCGCTCCCAATTCAGCTTTTTTCTTCAGCTTCCCTTTAAGCAGGGAGAGACAGGAAGGTATTTTTGTAATTTAAGTTGACGAGAAGTATCTTTAAGACACTAAAGGTTTTTTCTTTTTAGACTTTATCAAATGTGCAGTAATACAAACTGCAAAATACGGTAGTGATACCGTACTTTGTTTCAGCTTCAGAGCGAGAGTATTCGAGTGTAAAAGGGCCGCTTGTTCTGGAAGAAAACGAAAAGCAGTAGATCACCGAAATAATCAAGAAACCGTCTGCTTTAGTCGTCTGCGCAGATGTTCACTTCAAGGAGAAATTGGGGATCGGAAATCGTTTCTCAAAATGATGGATGCAGCGAGCTTTCCATAACAAGGAAGCGCCATGTTCTTTCGAACTGAAAGCTTGTCTTCAGAAAGTGGACACGGGAGTTGGAACAGATGCAATATATTATTCAAACACTGGATGTTTCGAAGCGAATCGCAAGTATGGAACAATATTGCGAACATTCCAGTCTGTAAACACGCACGGCTCGAGGCTTTGAGCTCAAGTATATTGCACCTTTTCATTTCCTCAACATTTCATCGCCACGTGTTTCTAAGTGTTCTCGTTGTTAATTACGCATCCTTTTTAGATATATCTTGTAGTATCATGCATTCCTTCATAAATAAATTTCTGTAAAATTTTTTTAAGAGACTATCTCACTCTTTATATTTATATTTTAAACAACCAAGCAATAATTTCGTTTGCGAGGCAGAGTCGAAAAAGTAACCGCAATTTAGCCACGAGAAAATCAAATTTAGTGATAGGCAGCTGCGCTGCAAATATGTTTTGACTTACCTAGAGAAGCTGTGCACGCCGCCTGGCGACTTGATGAAAATGTCATGCAACCACAGCATTTCCAAAATGGCAGCCCCTTTGTCAGAATGCACCGAGGAGGAGCAGCGTTGTGGTTATTCGAGTTTGTGGCGCAGAGGGCGAAAAGCCTACATATATTTGTTGCAGGATGCTTTGAAGCAGTACGGAGACGCCTGTGCATTGCTTCCAGGTGTACGAGTGGCACAAAAGTTTTCAAGGTGGAGTGTCCAGTGTGACGGACGCACTTCGTTCCGGCTAACTCACACCTCAAAGACGCCGGACTCAATCTCTGCTGTGGAAGGGCTCGCTACGCGGAACCGACAAGTGTACCATCGATGAAGAGGCTGAAGAACTGAATATTAGTCATGGTGTGACGCACCATATTATTCATGATGTTCTGCAGTAGCACAAAGTATGCGCCAGGTGGGCACAAAAACAACTTGCGCCGGACCTTAAGAAGAGCGTGTGAATGCTTGTGAGACGCCACTGCGACGCCTACGAAGCCGAGGGAGATGATTTTCTTTGAAGCCTTATCGCGGGTGATCAATGCTTGATACACTATTCCCAGACAGAGACAAGCCAGTAGGCAAGGAGTAGCGACACACAATATCATCAAAAACTGAAGAAGTTCAAAATAGCGCCAATGGTGGGCAAGCTAATGCTCATGGTCTTTGGGACCATAGAGGCTCAATTGTTCAGCATTACATGTCCAAGGGACTCACTGTGAACAGTGCATCATACTATAATCTGCTTGAGAACCACTGAAAGCTTATAATCAGGTCAAAGCGTCGCGGATTGCTAAGCTCAGGAGTGTTACTGCACACGCGACGTCGCCACTTCACACGGCACGTACTACAGGTGAAAAAAATCAAAGGTGTGCGGTTCGAGTGTAGACAGACCTTATGTGGCCAATACCCTGGCGTCGCGAGCGACGCTAGGGGCAATATAAATAAAAAAAAAAAAAACTTCTATAGGCAAGACAACAACAAAACAAGTGAAAACAGACGTCTCGGCCCTTCAGATGCCCACCAACAAC
The DNA here is from genome assembly GCA_037355805.1 of Ixodes ricinus. NCBI lineage: Eukaryota > Metazoa > Arthropoda > Arachnida > Ixodida > Ixodidae > Ixodes > Ixodes ricinus. The sequence continues at coordinate 37,604 of JAZHYW010005137.1, read as the reverse complement.
TCTATTCAGTTATTTGGACGATACTGCTGGGCCCTATTTATAAGCGTTGTAGCAGAGAGAAGGGTAGGTAAAGAGTTGATCGAATGAACGTGGGGAATGTGATATAGAAAATAGTGAGAATGGCTGCAGGTTCCAGTCTCTTGCTGTACGCACAAAGAATGATAATTGATAGTGTGCTTGATCTTTTTTTTTCAGTAATGCACGAGGCACACAGGCCTATGAGCACACTGCGAGTTATTTTGAGCTCGAATTTCCTGATGATATTCTGATCTTGCATAGGAATGCACAACAAGCAAAGGTTTCCTTGAATGCTAAAGCACCAGCCACAAAACGAATCTTTCGCATAAAAAGCGGGTTTTGGGAAACTATGTCATGTTGGGACGCTTCCTGTTTTATTTTAATGCATTTTTTTTCTTCTTCTGCGCGCGCTGTCAATGCTCAAAAAAGAAAAGTGTTTCAAACACGACGGAGGAAAGACAGCTGGAAGCAGCTGATCTGTTTCTCCGGCCTCGCTTTCCCCTAAATTGTTTTTCCATCACGTAGCGGAATTCACGCCCGTCGGCGTGCATACTAAAAACAAGGCGCACCCTTAAGCTCCTGAATATTTAAGTCGATGCGCTCTCGAATCCATTTATACCAGTTCTTTTTTATTTTTTATTAATGCAAGAATAGAAATACGAGCATACTTCAGAAAGCAAGACAAGCATGATTTGTGTGTCGATGCTGCGAATTGCAGGTTCACGAATGAGACCAATAGGAGGACTGGGTGTTCTTAGGAAAATCGAGGTGACTACGATCATCTTCGTGAGGACCCTATACCATGTTTTACTTTAAGTCCTACCCAACGCGTGGTCCTACCACCACAGCCGACACTACACTGTTCGAAGGAGCCGCTCGAGCAGCGTCACAGGTGCGTCGCCACGGTGATAGTTGTCTTTGTGGGATTGCAATCACCAACAAAACCGATCACACGCAGAAAAAAAGCGCCGAATCACAGCGCATTTACTGTGCGTGATTAGCTTTGTCGGCGATGAGAAACGCCCAAAGACGATGCACTTTTTGGCGCTGCATGATTGCTTCCATCAAATCGTATGCGGAGCGTAAGTTCATCTGCTTTTTGGGCAGGGGTTGCGATGATGTCAGAGCGCCAAGTTCTTGTTGGGCTGATCGAAAAAAAAATAGTGGGTAGGCCTCGAGGCATCTAGCATAGAAGTCTACCGACTATCCTTTCAATCAAAGCCAATCAGAGCTCGGCGTCGTTCTGACCTCACCGCAACCCCGTCGCATAAAGCAGACTACTTGACTTGATCTCCGCATAGCGTCGGTTAAGGGTATCCACGAAGGAGAACTCCGCGGACGGATGTCGTGACGTCAACAACCCGGGAAACTCCGTCCCCGGCTCCGCCGGTGGACCTGCAGAGCTTTTGTGCTGATGAAAAGAAGCCTCCGCGCCTCCACCACGGAGGAAAGGCGCCGCGAGGCGTCAAAAAGGGATGACGTATGTCTCACATGATACGCCCTCCGCGGAGGAAGGGGCGGATTTCTCCTTCGTGTGGATACCCCTTTACGGTAGGACTTAAAGCGAAAAGCGAGCGTGGATGCCATCTATTTGCCTGGAGTCCAATATACGACGATTCTTTGATGAGTTTGGAATAAACCAGTAAAAACTCTGTCGTTTACATTCGATTTTATTTTTGTCCGTACAATTTGGTCGATAGAGCGAACGAGCACCATTGATCCGGCGCGCCTTCGATCCGCAAATGAAAGTTAAAGTTGAATGTCTCTCGGGAAGCCAGGTTAAATTGAATTTCTAGAAACTCATCTCGGTAATGCGCCCCGAAAAAGCTCCCGCTGTGAACACGTTTTTGTGCCAATCGACGATTCGTGCTGAACCACCAACTAGCTTTTATAATGGCGCTTCAACTTTGAAAATGCGCAGGTCACGGAAGCGCGTTTGATTGCCAGAGCCTATTAAAATTTGCTAGCTTGCCGCCATTGAAGAGCAAGCCTTGGTCCCGGATGTCCGTCAAGGCCTATCGATGTTTTTCATTTCTTACCTCTTTAAGTTTGGCCGTCCACTCAACTGCTTTACATTTGAAGTGCGAAATCAAAGAAGATCGCTAAGCAGTCTAACAGGTTCATTTAAATTTGTTTTTAATGACAATACATGCAGTAAAAAAAATTTGAGCCTTTCTACTCTGGTGAAGAAGGAAGAGCAGCGGAGCTGTAGCTTCTGTTCTCGGCGGTGGCTTTCCAGGCGAGCGATCTGCTCTTCTTTCGCGAGAGAATCTGAAGCGATCGACGCAGTGGAACTTTAGGCAATAGCGGCTTCGCAGCGGTTGCGGAACCATTCGCGCTGCTGCGCACATCGCCGTTCGTTCCGCTCCTGCTCTTCTTCCTCCGAAGAAAGGTTGCCGCCATCTATGAGCGACGGCGGCAGCCTGTTGTCTGGTTGCCGCCGTCACTCATAGATGGCGGTAGCTGTCCAGAGTTCGGTGTCATCATTTCGAATTCGGCGGACACGATCCTGGGGAAACTAGCCCTTCACAGCTCCACTGTAGAAAGGCACAGCGACTTGCGCTTTTACGCCGTTTGATTGGTCCCTTTAGCGCGTTTATGGCGTCGGCTGTGTCTGGACTTAAAAAGGCACTGACACCCCCAAGTTTTTTGTTTGTTTTTTGTCTCAAACGATGCCAGTTGTTTTGCGAGTGATAGACACGCAAAAGGTTTTTGCCGTCATAGACACGCAAAAATATACCACAACGTAAAAACATTTCCCCGCGCGCGCTCGCTTTTTATTGTTTGTTTTGTTTTCTCTTCTATGTTCACTTACTCGCTTATTTTTACTTGTGACGTCATCGAATACAAAATTTAGAAGTTTTGTAAGCGAACATTTTTATAATAGTTAATAACAGCATTCGTAGAACATGTTGTTTTTAACGCAACTAGCGAACGCACTGACGGCCCTTGAAATACCGAAAATCGGAGTCACGAATGACGTCGCCTCCTGGCTTTTATCTTCCTTCGGAAAACATGGCGGCGCTCGTCACACGCACTGAGGATGATCGGTGAGTCGGGAAATCGGACGGAGTTCTCTTTTTTAAGTTCCCGATGACCTCTCAGACCTCAAAAAGAAAATCGTCCGAAACGGTCAAAACAACTGTGTTTGGTGTCTCTGTAGCGTAGTTTCGGTTGTGACACCGCCGGGGCAGTCTTCCACGCAGAACCGGCTCGACGTTGCCCTCTCACGTCGCTCACCAAAGTTCACTGCGCGTTCTCTTCGAGGTCACAACGTTTCAAAAAATTTGAGATCGCTGATAGGGCCCCAAAGAACTTCAAACTCGAAAGCGAAACGTCGTCTGCTCGCAGCGATAGGCGGCACGCACGGAAGAGAGCGGTTGATCGCAGGACAGACGCGGGCGAACACGGCACTTCGCGTCGGGACGGTTCGGAGGGGTGAGAAAAATTCGAGTTGCACGACGACTCAATGTTTGACTGCACTGGTGCGGAAGACGCGGAACTTTAAATTCGGGTTTTAGAATCGTCTTTTTACTTCACAAATACTAAGTCCCCAAGTTTAAAATTTTGAGGGTAATGTCAAGCCATCGCCTTCGATCGTTTAGGATAATAAAAAAAGAACGAAAAAAGATTTTGACCTGTCTTTGCCCTTTTAGGTTGAAACGGAGTATAGGCGGTATTGCGCAGACACGAGCTATATGGTGTTGAGCTTCTGCACTATATTTGATGTTCGAAAAGGAAAGGCTCCTTGTGTTCTATACCTTCTTTCAGCTTAAGTACAGACACAGCCGAAGCTACGAACTAACGGTACCAATCGATGGAGCGTCAAAAGTGTCATTCAGTAGGTCTTTTTGTTTATGACTGGCTCCCGATGATAAGAACCCGTACAGAAATCATGACGAACACCATGACGGTGCGCTTTTGACGCTGTCTGATTGGTCCCGTCTGCTCGTAGCGTTGACTGCGTCTGGACTTAACATGAAACAAAATATAGGTAGTGTTCGTTTCTGCAATACCAGCTACTATTTCCGCACCTTGACTCTTCTGACGTCATTACTGTATGAATTCACGCAGCACCACCTGTCTTGCGCTCGCATTGCCGTTAGAGCCCATCATGCAGCGTTTTTCAACGACATGCAATGCATGGGCGCGGCGACGCCAAAACACAGACGCGTCTGCCGCTTTGTAGAATACTCTCGTCCAGGTTCTTTGTCTTTGTCCTTCGGAGCACGTCGTGAATATACAACGTGCTACCTAAAATACAATATATATATATATATATATATATATATATATATATATATATATATATATATATATATATATATATATATATATATATATATATATATGTATATATATATGATATATATATATATAGATGAAATGAAGAGTAAATAAAAGAACAATGGACCGGGAAAAGTTAATAAATACAGATGCGTACTGTCGGAGTTACTGATTCAGAAGTTTATTACAACGTTTCGAAAGGGGACCCTCGAAACGTTGTAATAAACTTCGAATCAGTGCTTCCGACAGTACGCATCTTTTGACTATATGTATATATATATATATATATATATATGTAGGGTGATGCTATCGCAGCTGAAAGCAGAGCCGTTTATACTGGAGTATTAGCTCTTATGGAGATTTTGACAGTCTGGCAACCACAGCAGCGCAGTCTGACAACCGGGAGATGACTACTTCCGTCCGCCATTTCAGGGCTCTGACTCATGAACTCATGCGATTTCTCAGAGTATAAAGAAGAAAGTAACGCCATTTTGTGTTATCGCGAAATCCTCTGGTTTCGATGCACAACTCCACCCATTGGCCGACGTCTCAGCATAAACGGCTCACAGAGACAGGACGGACACGGTGATAGAAACACATACGATTTATGGAGGCCGAGCCGGCACGTGGGGCCTGGCGCGAGATGGTGGTGCGCGCCACTGCCCCGTCGTCGTCTTCACCTTCCAGTACTCCCTCCGACGAAAGCGGCCGAGCCGGCCGGTGAATAAATGAACACATGAAGCACACAAAGCCACACACAGAAGAACGAAGGACGGCTGCCGACAGCGAGGGTGAGGATGAAGACGTTGAATTTCGGCCTCTTCCGCAGCGTCACAGACCTCTGCACCAGCCACATGACGGCGCGGTCCGGGCTGGGGGACTCACGTCTCTGAGAAGCGTCCAAACGTCGGGGGCTGGGGATAGGGGCGGGGGATCGTCGGTCGGCTTCGTCTGATATTCGTCTTGTCATGGCGTCTGGGCGGGGGCTGGACGACGGAGCCATGGGCTGGCGTTTGGTCTGCTGCTGCGGATGACTGCCTCAACGGGCGGGTTCACAGGATCATGGCGGCGCCGATGTTCAATGAAGTGGAGTATGGCTCGCACGTCCACCATGCCTGTTAGGGTGATGCTGTCGGCAGCAGAAAGGACCGGACGGGACACGGTGATCAGACACACATACGATTTATGGAGGCCGAGCCGGCACGTGGGGCTGGCGCGAGATGGTGGTGCGCGCACTGCCCCGTCGTCGTCTTCACCTTCCTAACAATATATATATATATATATATATATATATATATATATATATATATATATATATATATATATATATATATATATATTTATTTTCTCACCGCCATATTAAGGTCGACATCGTCGAGCGAGCAAAACTGAAATAAACGTCTCCGACCAAATGTAGCGCTAGCTGCCCGTACCAGATGCCAAAACAACTATCAATACGTTATCTCATTTAAAATTTACCAAGTGTAATCATAAAAGTTCAATAGAAAAATGAGGCCGCTTTTGGTGGCTGACGCGATGCAGCTCCATAAATTCTTGGGCTTCGTCAGCCGCCATTGTTCTATCGAATTTAAACAAAATCACTTACAAATTCTGAATAAAAGGCGGCTATACCTCTGAAACTTTGGCATTTGGTCCGAACCGCTAGTGGTAAATTTGACCGAAGACTGAGCGTTCGATCATGCGCAGTTTATTTTTGCGGTAAAATAAACACAAACAGACAATAAACGTGTTTCTTTTTCGCGGAAATTTTAATTTAACGATGACGTAAAGTACATGCCATTTGTTTTACTTGGTAGTTATTTGGGCTGGGCTAGAAAGTAAACAAATAGCCCAAAAAGATTTTTTTCTTTAGGACAATTGTTTTCGACACGGCTGACTAGTGCTAATAGATTCCGAGAAAGGTCTGAAACCAGTGCAGCAGAGTCTAGATATCTGAAGCCCGAGGAGGTTAATACCGAGAAGAAAGAGGCAAATGAAGGGAAACAGGAAACTACCGAGAGATGTGCTGAGGAAATACTTTTGACATATTGGGAGAGATATTGTTGTGAGTCTACGATGAACGTAAGTGAACGCATTATTTTCTGTTTAAACTAGTTTTTCTGCTAGTTTCAATGTCGGCAAGTTGTCTTTGGTTGCGCTTTAGAAGGAAGTCTGAGGCCATGTGCAAGCCGTTTATAGCTTTCTATAACTCCTGATACATGTAAAATATTTAAAGTTTTGTGGGGATGGTAACCAGGAAGAGGCCGGACATGGATGGGCCAACGGAGTGCCAAAGGAGAATTGAGACGAGAACGACACGGTGGCAGAGTTCGGGCGTCGAGCTCGAGAATGGTAGGCGACGGATCGGTGAAAGGACAAGGCGCTGCCTCTAGACTGCTCAACTGCGAGACAGTAAAGGCTGGACTCAATGGGGAGAATATGCCGTGAAAAATCGACGAAATTCGCCCGGCGGCTTTTGCCCTGCCGTGAAATCAACACACTGGCTGCTGCGTCGAGCGTAAAGCGAGCATGCCGCCGGGAGAAGTTCGTCAGTTATTCGTCGCATATTCGGTTCTATAGAGTACAGCCTTGAATCCGACGTCAATATATTCGGGATACTCTGATGGAAAGTTGGTCCAAGATTTTCACAGGACCTGGATGAGTACATAGCCCCCTCCACCAACCGAGGACACCATGCAGCCCGGCTGCGAGTGTGCAGGACAGGCCGTAGACTCCCTGATCGGGTATAGTAGCAGTTTTAGGGCGCTGCACGGGAGAGCACAGTGTCGTGACTTGGGGTGAAGTGTTAAGCGCGGAAAAGCATGTTGAAGCCTACAAAGAGGATGAGTTTGGTCCGCGGGCGTTCGAAAAACTTGCGGAAATTGCAGTTAACACGGAGAACGTTGGCGGACGAGTGAATGAGCACGTGGATTCATATTTCCTTGGCGAAGACAGCTTGTCGCTTCGCAACATCCCGACGATCGATTAAGAGGACAGTAATATTTTCCCTTCATGGTCTTGATTCGATACGAAAGAAGCTTTTCAAGTATTTCCACGACTCCGCTCTATGTGGCTATCGCATTGGCAGCAAAACTTTTTATAAGTTATTTCGCGCCGCAACCTGGCCTGGAATGAGGACGTATTTGGTACTCTCGTGAATGCTGGACTTGTCAGAAAGCAAAGCCAATGCTGAGTCATTACCCGCGGGAGGTGATTCTCTCCAATATCACTGACCCACTGCCGCAAGATGCCTATACCGCAAGGATTGAGCAGGCGGTGCGTGGAGGCAATAGCCATCTTCACCTGGATTTTAATGCCGGGGACATATGGTCTTGGAGAGAAACCTATCCATTGAGTAGGGCAGCTTGCTGTTTTCTGCTTGCCATTGCTCGCTCCGAAGTGGGAAGGGACGTACGGAGTAACGAAGCAAGTGTCGCGTGTTAAAAACGGACCCACTCGGCTGAGTACAAACGAGCAGTTGGGACACGTTTACATCGCCGATTTGAAGAGGTTTTCCATTCACGACCAGGACGACAATGAACGAGACAGTACAGAAGGACATGGGAAGCCTTCCGCTCCAGCGACCTCTTGCGCGCGGCCCCGAGCGTAAACCAGGCGTTGTGGTCAGCAGGTTTGTGAGAATGTTGAAAGCAGCTTGGACCTTCAGCCCTGCTGCTCGTGTCTACACACCTTTAACAGTGTTCCATCACAAAAAGTGTCCACCTGGATTGACTGCTGGGGTGGAACTCGACGTGGCACCGCTCAGGGACGGCTCCACTGGGGAAGCATACCTGGGCGTAACGTGGACGCCACAGGCTCCCCGGCCAGCCAAAGCGGCCAATACGGGTGGTCCAACTTGCATGTCACCCAACCCTGAAGGTGGTCACCCCGGAGGAGGCACGGTGGTGGAGCCGGTCGGTATCGACAGGGCCCACTACCGATCCCGGCAGGAGCAGGTCAATTGCCCCCGCCGTTGCGAACCTTCTGTGCAACGGGTCAACGCCGTCCGCGGTGGGTGGATCAGCTGGGAGCATGCCCTCCTGCCACGCGGTGACCACGAGGACGGCTTCCGATGGACTGGGGGCAGTCTACTTCGTCTCTTGCCGGCGGTGGAAATTCTAACAGAGACCAGATGGTAGTGCATCCCGGCGACACTATCCCGCCGCCATTCCGAGTGCTTACGTTACTTTGGGCCCTTTGTCCCTGCCCCTGGACCATGAGAACAGCTGCTGGTTGTGCTGCGTCCACCTCGTACATTCGGAGACACACGATCTCGGAGGCGTACATCAGGAGTTGCTGAAGACGCTGTCTCCCCTGTCAATGTGGAGGCCGCAGTTCTGCTGTTCCAACGAGACAGGCCCGACCGGCTTGCACCCGAGGCCCCGGGCCTCATTCAGCGTCCTGAAGGCCACGCCACCGCCACTAACGCCTTTCAAGGCTCCTCAGCCACCGCCCCAAAGTCCCAGTCGACGTCCACCTGTCCAACGCCCGTCGCTGCTCCAGTGGCTGTCGAGGACGCGCCCGTGCCCGGGCCCAGCGACTTCCTCTTCGAAGGCTCAGAAGAATCACCGTTCTCAAGCCACCCGCAGTTTCACATTTGAAGGGAGAGGGGGGGGATCGTGGCCACGGACGGGGCTGGACATGGGCCCGCGGGGGCTGAAGGAGGGGAAGATGAGGATGGCACGGGGCAGAACTCTGGCGGCGAGCCCGAAGGTGGTCGGCGATGGAGCGGTGAAAGGTGAAGGAGCTGTCTCTAGATCATCCTACCGTGAAAGGGTCAATCCTTCGTACCTTGCGTTATGCGATTTCCTTCGGAGCGGTCGAGGTGGGACCTGATGGGGCGTTGGTTAAATTGGACACCCACATTTTAAACATTAATAGAACACTATACTCTACGTTTCAGCTTCCGTCCGAGCGCAGCCAAAGGCTGAGGGACGGTTCGCAACTTCGAGAAGAGCATTCCTACGCACCACAAAGTAGTTCACAAAAGTAATTTCTTTTAAAATAACTGTTTTGTGCGTAAACATTGCACAATCTTCCAGATGTGTACTGCTGAGAATGATTTGCAACTAAAGGATTTAAATATCGGAAGTTTATGTGTTTATTAATATATGTAAATGCACGTGGTTTGGTGGAAACACGTACAACCGCTGGCAACACGGCTGCAGCGCTCGGTTTTTCTGTGTGATTTCGTTCCCGTAATCGCCGAATCTTGTGCTTCGCTGCTTTCCTCACCGAGTCGCTTCAAAATGCCCTTTCGCAAAGGCCCATTTGGGCGTCAGGCGCGAGAGGTCGTGATGAATGTCTACTTTCAAATTCGGCAGGAGACTCAGGCCGCGTCGTACCGCGAATGCGTTGTAAACAAGCAAAGCGTCCGGGCCACTACAATTCACTGATACGCGGCGAAATCAGGGCACCCCTTTACCTGCCGATCACATTGAACGCCGAGAAGCTGGTGGAAAGGACTGCGCCTCGAGCCCTGGTATATCCAAACAATACAAGGAAATATCAACGGCCGGATCATCGGGGACCTTGCAACGTGTACTTACATCTCGAAACTATGCCGAACAGATAGAAAACTCGGACACAGATGCCAGCGGCCAGCCTACGTACTGACATCCCCTGTGACTAAGTTTCAGAACGTGAAGGGGCACTTTTAAACCTGTAGCAGACGATATCGTTGATACACCCGTAGCAGACGAAATACTCGGCGAGCGCGGGCGGCGCGGGCGACCAGCGCCGCAGCGGAGTGATACAAAAGTGCAGGCGAGATCGCATGACCTATTGCCGGCGTGTGATTGGCTCCTGCAACACGTAGCTTTGGCTGCGCTCGGACGGAAGCTGAAACGAAGTATAGTGAGAGGGAGAGTTTCCTGATAGGGTTTCAAATCGTAAATTCGAAGAAAACACACAATTTTGATTAATCTTCAAAGCTGATGAAAGCAATCTGTTAAATGTTAAACGCTAAAACACATTATTTAGCTTTAAAACAAAGTATTTGGAATTTAAGTGTTGCTGAACTAAAGCAAACAAATAAAATAAAACGAGTAAAAACTGACAGAAGTCTAATCAATTTAAAAGAAACTGTGCGCTTTGTACGATAAACGAGCCAAGACCCGATCGCGGTGTTGCAAAACTCGGGCGCACGCCAGCTTTTTGTCATCCCGTAAAAATGAAAGAACCGACCCATCTTTTTCGATCGATAAGCCTTACTGGTGGAGTCTTTGTCTGCACGCATCGCTGAAGCAAGCCCAACAGCCAGAGGTCCCCGTCCAAATAAGAAGAAAAGCTAAGATGACATTCGAAGGAGCACAATCGTGCCATCACCGACCACTGACCCTTGAGAGATCCTTGATCGTACGGCTGTGTTTGAGCTAAGCTCGTGAGCTCTTGAGCCCGCGACAGCTGCCGAGCGATCAAGCGTGGCCACCATTTGTACGCTTTTGGGGGGAACATTTCTCGATGACGCGCTTTCTCCGGGGTCAATCGGTACTCTCCTCAGGGTTGAGCTAGCTACCGCACTTAAAAAACAGCTTGAGCACAACGACGTCTTTCTCCTTTTAGGCTTAGGAGATGGTCCGTGGATGGCAGCAATCGGCTTATATGTGGCAGGTTTCTGGTATACTTTTAGCGGCTCGGTCCGAGGCTCCGGCGCACGTGTTTATATATTACTTCTGAGTGTCGAGTTAACACCCGCTTCTCTTTCCCCTCTTGGCACAAAACGTATTGGCTTATATTTTATGTGCATTGCGCAAATTATAACTCAGAAATATTGCATGTCTATTATGTTTAAGACGCTCAATTATGATCTACTGCTTGTCCCCAACATAGGGCTTCTGAAGTTACTTTATGTTTTTGCTTATTAATGTAGTACGACCACAATGTGTAGTTTGAGCTGTCCTTTTTTTTCTTCTCTTACCAATTCATTTTACAAGAGGCAGTATCTCAAGAGGCTCAGACAGATGTAGTCGAATAATAAAGAAGAACTTTGAGGTATAATATTTTTATTTATTCCTCCCTCATTCTTGCATACATCTGTTCTTGCGCAGCAAGTATTTGAAAACACAAAACTACGCAGCAATATAATGTTAAAATTAAAACGTTGATGGTAAAGGTTGAACGGTAAAAGAAAACTAAACATTTGAATGTTACGAAAATTTATTGAAGCAATTACATTTCGGCTGGATCTAAAGTTATGGCAGATAAATAATATAAAATTAAATGTAAATGACCATCACACCAGTTAAACAACGTCAATTGTGTCAACGTTGTTAAGAAAAGAACAGGTATTTTGGGGCCCAAATGTGTCTGAATGACAAGGAATTTAATTACCATTAAATATACATACAATCTTATTATACATGTTGCCAGTATCGCGATTGGCAGTATATATCCATACAATAAATGAAGTAAATAAATAGCGTAATATAGTTTTTTTGTTCCCCGCAAGCATAATCGCCATCCTTCAAATATGGCCTATACGTTACACTGAATCTCTGCAGATGTATAGCTTTTAATATATATGTCGTTAGTTCCGTGGGGTGGACAGAAATTATTTTAAGGCAATGAAACCTTGTGTATGACAATATGGACACACATTGACATTGTATTTTGATATTACTATTCTTACCTCACGTAGAAAACATCTTATCGAGTTAACACTTTTTCCAACCCTCCTCACACTTGATATCACAAGCTAAAATCAAACAGCCGCAGTTCCTTTAGAGCCGAGCTGGAACTGACTGTACTGTCAAGTCAAAAAGCGGATCCGTGGGATCAAGACAAAATCATATCGGTCCTAGTTTCATTTAACGTAGCTGGCCACCTCTGTTGTGATTAAGAAGATAAATGTTTCCTTCAACGGTAAATGTTATTTCTGACAACATAAAAAAGGCGTTGCACAAAGACCACACGAGCCCAGTCGGTACACATGTTGCAACATCGTATTCGGTGACAAACAAACAGCTAAATAAATACTTTTCTCCCCGCTGCAGTTGCTTCTCAAAGTGCTTTCCTGTACAGCGATTCTCTATTTTTGTTATTTTAGCGTGGATATAGGACATACCTGAAGTGCAAGAAAATCAATATCGATGTTGCCCAAACAAACTGAACCTGTCATCAAATTACGCCGCAGAGTCAACATAGCTCTTTTTGTCTTCTTTTTCCACGTCTATCCTTCATGTGATATTTTTTGTATCGTTTTGGTTCGAACGTACATAGATATAAAAGCAGTACCCGACAAGGCTCAATTTCGCGAACAGAAAGTAGCCTGAAACGTATCAAAAGAAACATGTTGCCAGCTCATATTCTCCCAAAACTTCTCCATCTAAACTACTTTCTTTACGTTGAGCACAGCGACACGTGTCGTACTTTGAAAGAAAGAGCGGCATCAACAAAAGTAAGGAAAGCAACGTCTCTCGCAAAAAAGCTGCAGTCGCATTCTTTCCTAAAATTTCTGAGTCACTTTTTTTTTTTTTTTTTGCTATGCTACAAAATACGCCACAAAAATAGGTAATGCACTGAGCGTAAATCTACAAGAAGTAAACTGTTTCTGTCCTAAAAACAACACACAAAAAAATCTAGAAATTGCAAATAAATGAAGACGATGCCAATACGTAGTGGCTTGCGGTATAACAAAGAAGAATGCGCACACCAATAAAGCTTCTGAAGGAAGCCACTTCGTTCAATGCATAAAACTTTGTTTTTGTGGCACTTTGCGTCATTTTTTTGGCTCACATTCCAGTAAAAGAAGAAAGAAAATTGGGATGAAAACAAACTTGTGGGCTGATCATACCAGCATACGTCGGCCACATCTCATACCCTGAAGCAAACGTAGCAACGCCGACAAAAGAACATCGAGTTAAAATAGGCCCGCAATAGAAGGGCGTTTCTCAACATGTCGGAGAACAATAGCAAACCGGAAGATGTTGTAGGGGTATTTCATGTTGTTAACTTCCGCCTTTTTTGTTTCTTTTTTAGAGCGGAACAAAACGATGTTTTTTGTGCGGCGGATCATTATGGGCGAAAAATCAGTGCAAATCCTACTAAGACGTGTGGAATAGGGCCCTAATGCCTCGCTTCTCGGCAGTTGGTGGCTGCGATCGTTTGCTGGAATAACGTAACGTGAAGACAACGGCTGCCGCGAATCGAACACTCGCTAACGATTCGCCGCAACGGTTGCAGCACATCGTTAACGCAGAGCCGCCAACTTTCGCCAGACATGTCACGCGCCCATAACCCTGCGCAGACATCGTTTGTCGGTATCTGGGTATCTTTATCTCCCAGGCAAATGATGGCAGTAAACGCTATGTCTGGTACAGTGTGATATTCTTGGGAGCTATAGCTCAACATAGAGCACACAGTTCCTTCGAACAAAATTGCACGGAGAAGTAAAACAAGTGAGACAATGGCAGTCCTCTGCAATATCATAGGCTGGAGGAAGGGGAAAGTGTGTGTGTGTGTGGGGGGGGGGGAGGGTTGAGGGGCAATCATTTTTATTTCAGGCTATCGATCTTGTAAATACGCTTTCAAATTTATTCCTCCTATTCAATTACCTGGACGTCAATTAAAGAGCTCGTCAATTTCGGGCGCCTATTTGTTTTTAGACCGCATTCTCAGAAGCTGTTTGAGGGTCCCATGACATTGGTTATACAAACGACTGTCTGCAGACATGCTCGAAGGTATGCATAAAGCAAGCATGCTTCGAACATGGGCTTGGAGGCAGGCACGTAGCCAGGATTTTGTTTCGGGGGGGGGGCCGCCCGCGGCAAAATGCTGTATGAGGAGGAGGGAGAGAGGAGGCCCCAGCAAAATGGGGCCGGGCCCCATGGGCCTCCCCCTGGATACGTGCCTGGCTTGAGCATGTCCGCACATAATTCTTTCATCGTGTCTGCTGCGAACAGCGTGCCTCTTGTATGACGCCATGTGCGACCGCTGCCTAACAGAACAGCAAGACGTACTGGAGAGCGCAGCAAAAGCAGTAATGGTGAAGCGACGCTGATCAGGGGAAGGCAACTGAGGTACCGTCCCTGTCGCCCAGACTGCATAAAACAAAGTCATGTCTGCACCAAAAAAATAATCAAAAGGATCTTTTGTTTTTTGTAAGCTTTAAATCACAAAGAAAGTTGTAAAAGCGATGTTAACTGCTTGCACGGATGCACGGACAGGAGAGAATAGCCTGACGCTACATGTATGTATGTGACATTTCATCCAATGCCGTATTCAATGAATGGCGACATTGAGCAATACCTCGACGCCAAATCGATGAAGGGTCTTCGCTATCAGAGTCAGCAGGACAAAAGCACGTGAAACGTTATGCTCAGAGTCGCAACTCAGAAAGTTTCTTTTAGGTCTAAATATGTTTGCTGTCTTGCCTTTGGCCGCGATTGGCTTTTCCAGGTTCCTTGCGGGAAAGTACCGGCACAAGAATTCTTAGAAGTACGATTTTATTCTCTCAAACAACAAACTCGAAAAGAATAAAAAAAAAGGCCACCACCAGCTTTTGATTTTGTACCCTTTACGGTGGTGGTAAATCTGCGGCCGCTTGCTAGTTCTCAGTGTTTCTTTAATTGAATCAGATTTATCATAAAAGTAGGAGTTAATATAAAATATTCAGTCATTACTCGATCCTTATTCTTAACAGTGCAAAATCATTGCTTCAATTGTTTCGCTCTCTCTCTCTGTCTCTCTTTCTTCTCTCACTGCTCCTTTTTTCGCAAACATTGTTTTATTAACTAAGGCCGACAGAACTTTTGACTTCATTGCCGATTCCTACAGAAATAATTGTGCGGTGATAAACACGTTTCTTACCACGCACAGAAGATGATAAAAAAAGAAAAAAGAATGTACAGTTCGGGATCGAAATATGGCTCTCCTCTGAACTTTCTGAGCGCCCATATTGGACCTTGTCAGGTGAGAGAACTGGCGCGTCAATGGACGTTTCCTCCGCTCGGCTCAATATCAACATGCAAAGCACACCGCTACCCCTGAGAGTCTGAGGGATACTGAGAACTTGTTCAGGGTTCTGCTGAGTGATACTGAGAACTTCCAAAGAGTTCTGCTGAACACACTAGTTATGTGTATTTTTATTCGAAACAACGCTCGAAATAAAGGGAAAAGGTTATTAATTTCGTTTCTTACTTTTTTCTAGTAAAGCAGAGTTCCGCACGTATAGTTCTACAAATCGAACTAGACTACAAAAAAAAAAAGAAGCTGATGGAGACAAATTGAAGCAACGCGTAGAAAGATATGTAGTATATATAATATTTGAAAATTAAAATTGCATGTGCGCAGGCACTATTCTAGAGAAGCATATTCTGCTTCCGCGTTCGCCTCAACGATCGGCGGATGATTTCCCCGTGCCAGCATTAGATGGCAACTTTGCCATCTCCGTAGGCCTGTGGCTGGATGGGTCTCAATAATTTCGTAGCATGCGTCACATCTTGCATGCGGGCTGCCCTTGCTAATATTTTACACTGTCTGCATGAAAGGCAAAATTATTGTTTTCGCGAAAGCTGGAAGTCCCGAGCCAAGCCATTTTCATCGCCAAGCACAGAACAAAGAAATAGGAATCATAAATGATGTATTAAAAAAATAGTAAATATAAAATGACGCAGCAAGCTTGATAAAACAATAAAATAAAAACAAAGTACGTGGAAAAAATGGAGGAAGTGGGAAGAAGTAAAACACCCAAACAAATTCAGTAAACAAAAAAAAATATAAGAGCGTTTAGTCTGCGTAAACAAGAAGGAAATAAGAACATAACATTTATTTTCTAACTTATAGGTTCCAAGGTTTTAAGAAGCTGATACATTTCTGTATATTTTAGGCTAGGCGATGCTTTTGTTTTTTTTATGATGATTTTTAAGAAAAACTGCAAGAAGAATTAAAATTATTTTAACCTTGTTTTCTTCGCCACTCATCGAGTGACTCTACGTGAATCATTCGACGGCGACAACGAAGCTGAGCGTTGTAGAATAATTTTTCTCCAGCAGCCGATATGTCCCAAGTGAACGAAACACTTCATGTCGCGGATCTAGGTGAGACCATGTCTCTAAAATGGTCATGCTCGGTGATTTCAATCTCTCTGATGTGAGACTGGTTACAATTATTTTCTTATTTATGCCAAAATGCTGAAGTCATTTCTAATATCATGTTTACCTACGATCTTGTCCAAGTTGTGAATGAAGTAACACGCGAGCAGGGCACTATAGTCGCTCCGTTTTAGACCTTGTTTTTATTACTCGCTCTTTAAATGATTACCTGGTATCTGTCGAGGAAAGAATCTCTTATCATAACCTTGTCTGTTTCAGTTACTGTTTGGCAAAACAATTGCAAAGAGATAAACGCCAGTTGACTGCTTTTAGAAGAAAGTTTAATGTACAAATAATAAAAGCGTTCTCAATCTTTTTTTTTTTTTGATATGAGTATGGAAGATTTCCAGGACTCAGAAGTGCATGCTCTCTGAAACCGATTTAGGTCAATTTGTAGTCAATGTACAGATCATTTTCTACCCTCGCGTAACCCAGTGTTGTACACGTTCCTCAAAAAAGGAACGAAAGCTCGTTCCTTTTCTGTATGTCTGTTGTGTTGTTGTTCCGGTTTGGAGATATTCTTCCCAGTTCTTTTCATGTTCGTGGAGATCGTTGGTCGTTTTACTCAAGATCTGGGTCTTGTTGGTTCGTGGGTGTAGTGTCAGTGACACACAAAAAAGGGAAAAGTTTTTTTTTTTTTGAGAAGTGGAGGTTTTGTTCTGTTTGTAGTAGTTACTTGAGGGGGCGTCCCATTGCCTTGTTATCTTTTTTTTTGTGTGTGTTGTGCTTTTGAAAGGGGCATGTTGAGTGTTTGTGTGACCTTGTGG
Source organism: Ixodes ricinus (assembly GCA_037355805.1). Lineage (NCBI taxonomy): Eukaryota > Metazoa > Arthropoda > Arachnida > Ixodida > Ixodidae > Ixodes > Ixodes ricinus. Next base: position 20,440 of record JAZHYW010005137.1, on the reverse strand, counting down.
TTGTGAGTATATAAGGATGTGGGACTAAATAAATCTTTCAGCTGCGTTTGAGACGTTCTCTTCTTCACTTGTCTCTGTCCCTTCTATTTTTAAGTTTCTGTTTCTACCCCAGTCTCGGGTTAAGTTCCAACATGGTAAATATCCAACAGCTCGCCTGTACTTTCACCGTTTTTTCGTTCCTCGTTCCTTCTGATTTTTGGAACGCGTTCCCGTTACAAGTTCCATACGTGGAAAAGGAACTCGTTCCCGTTAAAATTTAAAAAAATAATTGGATCATATCGTTACATAAACTTTACAATTGTACTTTGCTGATTATCATATTTATTTAGATCGAGGAAAGCTTTTTCTTCTCAGTCAACGAACGGAAGTTTCTCCACTGTGATATTATTATATCATCAAGTAATTTTGCATCATCACTTGAAAATGTACTCTGAAGTGTTCTCTTCCTTCTGTGTGCGTGTTTCAGCCTCTAATCTATTTAGGGTTACAGTAATAGTGCGTGTGGTTGTATTTCTTTGAAATCTGGCTTGCTTTCATTTTTTTGTATACTGCTCATTGCTGAGTTGTTTGTGGTGCCGTATTACTATATTTTTTATATGTTTACTGCCCTTAATGCTTGGACCGCTCCAAGGTCCGCAGTATGGAATAAATAAATTAATAAACAAATATATCACAACCGTACAGGCTCGCGCCTCTGCATGCTACAGAATAAACCATTTGCTATATTACCCAAGCATCAAGGAGCATGTAGGGATTGGTGTTCCACGCGCCACACGTGCTGGCGTCAGCAGTAGTAACTTTTCTAAAGCAAATACCTAAAACAAACGGCATCTTGCACGCGCGTTCGTTAACGCTTTATTTTGGTTATTTACTTCGAATATTTTATAGGGGAAGGCGTGCGCGTGTGGCGCGTGGAACACCAATCCCTGCATTCTCCTCGATGCTTGGGTAATACAGCAAATGGTCTATTGAACCCGAGTTCACCTATCTTTCGTCTCACCATTTCTACTGCGCCGCCAAAACCGATATAATCCACTTTTCCTTGTTGACACTGTGGCATGACACATCAGCATGTCAGTCTCTGTGTGGTCCACACGTTCACAAATATCCGTTGTCAACTACCGGTTAAAAATATCTTCATTGACCTTTTAAAGAGTCGAATTTGGTTTCCAATGGCGCAATGACTCGAAAAATTCAGCTGTGTCGTAATTGTTAGGAACTTTAAACAACGGCTATTCACTAGCCTGCTTCCCTCAGCATTAAATTACGCAACAACATGGGTATTAACCTCTCGTAGTTGAGCCCTACCCCCGATTCAGCTGCGAAAGGTTTGGTTGCAAAGTAACCGTGGCGTAACGTGGGGGCATTGCGTATACAATTCTCGACGGATTTGGCATCAACAGGTTTGTGTAGCGATTAATTAAGGAAATAAGACACCTTAGCGACTAACTGGCATTCTTTGCTTTTCGCAACAAAACCTCGTTAAATCGAAATAAAGCTTTTTCATTCAAATATCAGTTGCTATTTTTCACTCAAAACTGAGATCGTGCTATTTTTCATTCAAATATTAGTTGTGACTATTTTCACTCTAAACGGAGATTTTGCTATTTTTCAGCGTTCACGTATCAAAGCCAGTCAAGTAGGATTGCTTTTGGAATCGTTTCTTTTTCAAGACAATCGCTGGCCTCAGAAAAAACAGAGCGTGTGTTTTGTTCTTACTTAGCAATATACTCGATACAGCCTGAAGAAGGCGGAACCTGATAATATTATGAAATTATTAATTGTTGGGTCGAACGAGTCAATGAAGTTACAAGATTATGCTTTGTTGCTGCAATCTTTGGTCGTTTTTCTTCTTTCAGTCTAACTTTTCTTTTAATTACTCCCATCTGTACAGCTCGGCAGGCATTCGTGATTCATCGGACGAGAAACCGAAAGGCGAGTTCGCAACAAACTCTAGGTTTTTTTTCAATGTTTTTGTGTTAAGTATGTAACAACAATTTCTTTCTCGTAGCTTTGAAATCTGGTCTGCCCAAACATTCGTGTGGTCGACGGCATGTTATATTGCAAGCAACTGTCGTTTTCAGTATTTGCACTATAGCACGTCAAAACAGCGCTGTTCGTTTAAGGGACATTTAAAAAACTGAGTATAAGTAGGTTTGAGTATCTGTAATGGCTAAACGCGTGCGTTCATAGTGAAAAACTAAAACAAAACAAAACCCCTTAAGACTAGGAACAAAAATTGGGACAACCCAACACCGCCTCAAAACTCAGCTGTAGATTTTAACCTGTAAGTAAGTAACCTAGCTGCATATTTTATATCATAAACTATCAGTAAGGTTTCATAAGCTCACTCTGAAATTTGTTGAGCTGTTTCAAACGCAATTTTAATGGAGAATAGTAACACCGTAATATAAAGAAATACCAGAAGGCACAGTGTACAGCGTTGGCTGAGTTGATTTCTGTCGCAAAATATATGTCAAACTTGTTTATTCAGAAGACTTCAAACTTTCATCTTTCATAACGGTTACTTTTCTTATTTTAAAGTTAATTTCCTGCTTTAATTAAACTAAACCATTGTCAGACTATCTTACTAGACGTTTAGGTAGGTTACTAAAAATTACAACACTCCAGTAAAATTTATATAACGATATATTCTAGCAGTCTACATGGAATACTCTTGTAACTTTGCTGCCGTGCTCTAAACAGAGAGCAGACAAAGCTGAGGCTTTAGGAGATGGCCGACAAGTATTTAACAAAACAGCGTTCGTTTTGGCATGAAAGTTGTCGCTTTGTTCCTGGAACTCAAGGAGTCAACTTGCTTCCATGTGTGTGGCAAAATTCTGAACCTATTTTGACGCAGCCTTGGTTACGCTCTCTTCCATTCATACATAACGCGTTTTTAATAGCCGCAGCTATCAAAGTTGTGCGTGAGGTCATATGCATGGTTGACATTGCAACGGCAGATGTAAATCGAGTATTGGAAAGGTGTATATAATCGAAGTTTGGTACAACAATGTTGGTATTTTGAGCCCGCCATATCACCCAGAAGTATGCTTTAAATAGCGCGCCCTAAGCGACATTGGACATGGAAAAGAGTGAGTTAATAGACCATTTGCTATCTTACCCAAGCATCAAGGAGAATGCAGGGATTGGTGTTCCACGCGCCGCACGTGCTGGCCTCAGCAGTAGTAAATTTTCTAAAGCAAATACCTAAAACAAATGGCATCTTGCACGCGCGTTCGTCAATGCTTTCGTTTGGTTATTTACTTCGAATCTTTTATACAGGAAAGGCGTGCGCGTGTGGCGCGTGGAACACCAATCCCTGCATTCTCCTTGATGCTTGGGTAAGACAGCAAATGGTCTATTCATATGTTAACATAACGGCTATAACACAAAATATAGATGGAACGGATGTGAGCTATAGGGTGCCTCATTTTCCCTCTGCTTAGGGTGATGACATACTTTGTAGCAATCGATGCCGACAGCAGCACCAAGAGCGCGCGCGGTGAGGCGCTCTTTCGTGCGCTCCCGAGCAAAAGAAGAAAAATAAGCATTCGGAACAAAGTGGCCAGACGTCAACACACCAAACAAAGCGCACATAGAAGGCACCTAATGTAAGCCAAAGCGTTTGCACCGGTAGTGTAAGATATATACTCCTTAGGTGAGGACACGGATCTATAACTTCCGTTTCAGCTTAGGTCTAGACGCAGCCGATGCCACAAGCACGAGCGTGTGGCCCTGAACAGTGCCTGTGCTTGCACGAGCGCGCGTGCTTGGCAGGGACGCTGGAAGCCTGGAGCTCGCGCTTGTATCATCGGCTGCGTCTGGACCCAAGCTGAAACGAAGTATAGGAACAATGGGACGCGGTCGACTCATACTCCGTTTCACCTTATGTTGTACCGCAGCGAAGGCTGGGAGCGCGAGCTCATAGCGTTGACGGCTGCCCTTACTGCACGAAAGCTTGTGCATCCGAGATCTGCCCCAGAGCAAGGAGCTCGCGCTTATAGCCTTTCTTGCGGTACAACATAAGGTGAAACAAAGTATAGATAAAGTCCTCCCACGAGCGCATACGCGCGCCCAACGTCCCGCGGCGAACTAGCCTCGCTCGCTGGCGAACAACGCAACTGCGAAAAAACAAAAAACATTTCGTTGTCATGGCATCTCCCTCGCGCAGCCGTCGCACACCCTTGAGCAAGAAGCTCGTGCTCGTCTGATGACATGGCAACAAGATATTTTCTTTATGTTTCTTCACAGTTGCGTCGTTTCGCCAGAGAGCGACGCTAGTTCGCCACGGGTTGTTGGGCGCTCGCATGCGCTCGTGGAGGACTCTATCTGGTCGCTCCGCGTCGGGCAGAGCCCTGACCTAAAGAGTATATCTCACACCACACGTTTTTAGATTAGCCTCAGTTACGGAACTGCTCAAAGACGCTGTGTGCAGGAGCAGTAAGTTCTCCCTCTCTCACCACGGCTCGCCTCCCGTCGCTCGACGCGCCGGACGGCTGCTATGGTAACTACAGCGTATTCTACGGAATACGTACGTTTTGAAGCACGGCGTCTACGTGGCGTTTCAGCTGTACTCTGTGGAACGCACTGTTATGAAACAAAAATGTAGGTGGCGCTTCGAACGACGGGAGGCAAACTGAAGTGATTAAGGGGGAAACCCGCCCCCCCCCCCCCCCGCGGGAGTTACACAACTGAGGTATTCTAGTAACGTTGCTTACAGCGTGGTTTGCATAAGCTCTGGGTTACGAATTGCCAGGGCCGATTTACTAGAAACAGCGTCTAGTTGAGACCGGGGGAAAGAGCACTGCCAAAGCCAACGCACGAGCTGAGCGGGTCTCAAGCCTTGTCTCAAGACGCTCGCGCGTCCCAGCTTTTGCAGCACTTCCTTTCACACGGTTTCAGCTAAGGCGCTCTTCCAGCAATCCGGCCCAGAAGTTTTGCTTTTCACAGGTCACCTATCCTCGGCGTAAACAAATCGTAGACAAAACAGTGCTATCTTTTTTCTTCCTTGACAATAAGGAGGAAAACATAACATCTCCTCTTTCAACCATATCACGCTTCTTACGTAGGACGCAACATTAAATAAGGTTCACCAACTCTCGCAAAAAGGCAGTTAGAAGGATCGGTTTGCTTTTCTATCCTCTATTCCTTCCTAACTTTGTCGTGACGTCTTTGATAATATTTGGCGGTGAAAACACTGCGATAGGTTTCTCAGCTGCGAGGCGAGGGCTTGGTCTGTCCATGACCAAATTAAAAATGTAACAATGATGCACAAACACAGGACGAACACTTCACGGGTAACTCGTGGGAATGACTGCCACAGAAACATGTTTCTGAATTTCGCATTTTGTTTTCGTGTTATTTTTAGTTTTGTGTCGTTTATCTTTGTCGAGAACAAAAACCTTTTACCTGCTTTTTTCTTTTCGCTGGATCAGCAACGAATGTGACCTAACGAGATCGGTGGAGCGATGCATCGCCGGATAAATAGAGATGAGGGTCGGTTCGATCCAGAGGTTATTTCCCGATCCGGAAGGGACCTGACAAAAACGTCTGCGATGTTGTTGCCGTTTCATTACTTTGACCTTTCTGACAACGGGATGAAACAAATTGAGTCTGCAAAGCTTCCCAGAAACCTGAGGGAATTAATTTGTTAACAGAAGTTTGAAACTCCTATAGTTCGTTTAGAGTTTACAATGGGCTACAACCAATGCTACAGGTTGCTATTAGATTTAATCCCGGGTCACTAAAGAAGCACTTTTATTTTTACTCCATCATACTCACGCGTACCTTGAAGCAGTATACCATGTGGTTTCTGACATACTCGTGATTGGGCAGGGCTGTCGGAAGCATTGGCTGTAGTCCATTCTTTGGTGAATAGCGGGAACATTCGACACAGGTCGCGTCTAGAGCACACCCAAAACAATTACGTCTTCTCCTGAACTCTCTATTACAATGGATAATCAGTATTGTGTGCATATGTTTGTGTGTGTGTGTGAACATGCACAATAACATTTGTGATCATCAAAGCACTGATAACCGCTGGTTCGTGATTAGTGCAGAATAAATTGAAAATATTTTTGTCCTGGGGAGAAACATAAAAATGTGGGGGAGGGAGATGATATATTAGAGTTTACAAAATAGGTTTGTGGGCTGCTAAATTCAATGCCTCTGTAGCCCGAATCTACAAAGCAAAATATGTACTACACGCTAATTCAAAATTATTTTTTAAAAATATTTGGTGAAACAGTTAATGTCGAAGACATTAATCGTTTTTCTGCCCCAACCGGGTGATGTATGTCCCAAGACATAAAGAACAGTATTGCCATTGAGTTTATAATTTATGCAAATTTTTTATTTATCTTAGTTTTTGAAGTTTTATTAGTTCAGCGAAAATAACATATACGTTTATCAATTGTCGACTAAATATCGGTTTATTTCTAAAGCCTACTGGCAACAAGAGCCGTAATCATAGCAGCTAAGTTTCTTCATCTTAAATATATAAAATATATAAAATACCGAAGACCTTATGTTTGCGATACTTAGTACTATTCGTCATTCCGGGCACGTGGCTGCTTAGCGGACGCTGACGGGAGACTCCCACAAGTCATAGGTAACCTGCATTGATCAGTATCGTCCTTGTTTCGTTCTTGGCAGAGGGTTAGTGAAATTTTAATTTCAGCTCGCGCTCTGACTAGCGCGCTCAAATTCACCATTTAATAGATGCTGAATCCTTTTGTAGGAATACGATAACCATGTCATGAAGACATGGGTATCCACGTATGTCAAATAGCATATAACTGCTTGGAAAACCTCTTGCCCAAAGCTCGAACTCACGAACCGAAAAATTGTTGGCGTTATTCAACCCCATTCAAACGAGCATTATGCCGACATGCGGTATTGTTATGCGCACAAACTAAAAGCACCAAAAGACGGGGACACAGCAAAGACAACACAAGGCGCATTGTGCTGCCGTCTTTACTCAGCCCCTGTCTTTCGGCGCTTTAAGTGCGTAATGTATGTACTATGCATGGATGTCTGGAGCCTCCCGAAGTTCTAGATTCGAAACTTTCGAAACCTCGCTAAGGTACGAATTCGAAAATTTCGCTACTCTAGAACCCCGCTGAAGGTTAAACCCGGATATTTTGAAAATGTTAAAGTTTGTGGAAGTTCGAGTTAAAAGATTTGGAATTTTCCTTTGAAATAAAGTTTGAAAAACAAACATTTCAAGTTTTTTTTTCTTAAACTTAAATAAAAAAAATTATAATTTTTAGTTTTTACGAGATTCAAGTTTAAAAAAGTTGAAAGTTTTGATTTGAAGTTCCAAGTCTGTGAATTTTACGGACGAAGGTCAAATTCCGCAGCTTCCAACTAAGGTTTCATGGATTCATCTAATAAACATCGCGATATGTGCTACAAATTTTACTGAAAACGTTACCCGTTTTTCTTGCGCTGTGAATATGCTCCTTCCTTCTCAGTGCTGCAGTACTGACGGTACTACTGGTATTACTCGTTATTGTCGTAACTTATGAAACAAGCGTTGAACTGGTCGAACGGTTCATCGAAAAGCGCCGAGGCGGTCAGGTGAACGTACTCCCAACTTCCTTCCAAACTAGTAGCAATCCGATCAAACGTCGCCTAAATGCAATGCTCGTATAAGACGACTAAATATACAGGACAACGCATGGACATAAAGGCATCCAGGCTTCCCAACAGTTTTTAGTTGCTCTTGGCGTTTATTTTCGGTAGGATGACCCGTGGGATGGAGAAAACACTGGACACATTTACAGCACCCGACACTTCTCAAAGTTGAGGAGAACGCAACCAGACTAATTAAGGTGACACCGCGGCCCTTGAATATACCGCTGATCAGGTCACGACCGGTTGTCATCGGCTGACCATATTTCTACTATTTGAAAGTTTTCGTCATCGATGAATGAAGATATTGGCCGCTCTATAATGCACCCGGTTACTAATGATAATGAAATAAGCACCGATCCAGCATTCGCCGTAGAGCATCAGTCTGGCGCGCCGCGCACGTCTTTTCCCGACCAGCCGCTTACTCGAGGAAATCGGGGCTACGAAGGACGCCTCAGCGAAGAGCCTCGGTTGAATTTCTAGCCTGCAGGGATCTGTTGGCGCACAGGTTACCCCGGGGCATTCCAAAGAGTTGTGCGCGGGAGAGGCTCTGTTCGGAAGCTGAAAGAAAAAGATACGAGGCCGAGGCCTCCCCAAAGTGATTACTCAGCGCTTTAAAAGTGAGTCGTGTGGGGCACGACCAACTAAGTAAAACACCAGTGCAATTTTCACTCCACTTCACACGTTGATATCCTGTATTATTTATGTTTGTTGCCTGGTACCTTGTGAGGATAAGCTTTCTTCGAATTTCGTCGAACTTTTGGTCAAATGTTCAATGTTCGTCGAACTTTTGAACTTAGCAGGTTTGAAAGTTCAAAAATTGTCGTGCTTCTAAGCATGATCAATTCGAAAGCTCGAAAACCTTCGAATGTTATAGTGCAAAAACTTCGAAAATTCGAAAACAATCAATTTCTTTAGTGCCGAAATTCGGAAGTTCGAAATTCGTCAAATTTTTACGTCATAAGTAGGACATTTCGAAACGTTTTCGAACCTTTCAAACTTTGTCTTGCGATCTTCGAACATCAGGCTCGCAAAATGTTCACAGCCTCCCTAATACTAGGGGCGTCGGTGGCCGAGTGGTCTAGATCGGAGCACATGCAGCGAAACATCGTGTTGCAGAACCCAGGGTAGGCTGTACTAGAATTGGCAGCTGTACCATCCGGCGGCCGTGAGAGTGTCGCGATGTGCAAGCACGCCGGTGGGGGCGTTGTGTGGCAGAGCGCAGCCACCCGACGGCTGACAGGGGCTTGGCGGTCTCAGCAGAGATGCTTGATTGGACGTCAGAATGATCTTATCTGTTTGTTTTGGCTGCTCGGTATAGAGAAAAATTAAGTTCCACCCTCTCTCCAAATGAGCGGCCTATATTAAAAACGCAAATGGCGTTTGGGAGCGGTCAGTGATTTCTATAGTCTTGCTTCTTGTATTATCTGTTTTGTTTTTCGTTTTGCTGTTAAAGAAAGAATAATTGTATATCTCGAAAGCGAAGTTTGAGTATAATATCTAGAAAGCGAAGTTTGAGCATATTATAATATGCGATGCGTTTCTCTCCACTTTAGTGTCAAAGCACTAAAAGCACAAACAAACAGTCGATTTTTCAAAAAAAAAATGTAGGAAACATCGCTTTCACTCACAGATTGCCAAAGCACTTTTAATTATTTTTTAGGCTGCTGTACATTTTGCAGACCTTTAAATATCTAGTTTTTGTTCTGGTGTTCATGCATCTTTTCTGTGTAGCCTTAATTATTGAAAGCGAGCTTCTTTTTTTCTTACCTCTGAATTCTAAGCCAAATCCTATATGCCAGGAGATGTCTGAATTGGTTTCATCTAGTGAGCATGCATCATATAAAAATAAACACCGAGACTGGCAAGATAAATGGAGCAACTTCAACTCCTTCCTTTAGTGAAGAGCAATCCCACTTGGAGAAATTTGTTTTGTCTCACATGTCACACGGATTACCGGGGGTGTGCCATCCGGTAATCTGTGTGACGTAAAAGATTTCGCACTATGAAATTCTTCCTAAACGTTTTTTTTTCCTCTTCAACAGCTTTTTTTTTTTGAGTCAGACGATTTTATTTTGCTAGCAGAGAGGCGTCGTTCGGCGTCCGAAACAAGGGGCGCTTCTCTTTGCGTGTGTTGTGGCCCACGTTGCACCCTACACTAAACGCCGCCGCTCCGCCTATTTCTTCTCCGTTTCTGACATTGTTGTGATTCCCTTGCGTTCTCGAGACAGCTAGCAGCCACACAATATTATATCGCTTCACACACATAACGTAAAACAAAAACAAAAGAAAAGCCACACTGACACGCCCCATGCCAGCCTCGCTAAACGCTGCCTGACCGGCCTCCTGGCCCCGCAGTGACTGGCAGCGCCACCCCAGGACCCTGCGGCAGGATTGGGCCACACGACAACCTACTGCTTCAGAGAGGCCGACTAGGTCAGCACACCTCCGAGTTCTAGTACACCTCAGAGCTATATATAGAGAGAGTTTGGTCATTCACTGGGAAGTATAAGAGACTAATTAGGAGGCGACGTTGGGCGAGAGCGGGCGTGTTCCAGTGGCACTATCGATTCTTACATATTTTTGCATGATCATAATCGAAACACCACGTGCGCTATATTTTCACCCATGAAGAGTTACTCTATTTAACTCTTATGCCCTTATTAAAAGTGATTTTCGCTACCACCGCTAGGAGATCATTTTCGGCTTGTGATTGGCCAAGAGAGCACGACAAGCCTTCTATCTGCGTCTCGTGCACGCCCTGGCTCTGCCCGCTACTTCTACTGGCCAAACTCTGTCTTTATACGGCTCTGGTATACCCTACCCAGGTGTACTGGGTCACTCCCCAACCCCCCCCCCCCACGTTTCGTTCCAGATGAGCATACATGAACAGCGTGCGGTCGTGTATCACTACTAAGTGATGCACGTTAAAGACCTCAGACTAGCAGTCGTACCTGCACTGGCTAAATTTCTCATCAACAGTAGGTAACAATGTTGCCCTGTTCTGTCAGACTAAACTCCTACTGTATAAACAACTAACGACGCGTTGACGATAAAAAGTTTTGGAGAAGGGGAACGAGGGTGACAAAGGACAAACACAAATCTTCAAAAACCCTTTGTCCCCCTTGTTCCCCTTCTCCAGGGAGTATTTAACGTCAATCTTGTCCAGCTCGCTTTAGCCTTTGCATTAATTGCATTATAATCATAACGACTCGTGTTTTTGTTTGTTTTTGAATACTAGCTCCAATTACCATTTTTGCGTAATAACTATCGCGTGATGCGGACTAAGGAGTCTAAAATGGCTGTCGTACTGCACTTAAAATTTTTTAATCTCATCTACAGCGGAGAGGACACCATTTGTAAGCAAACGGACTTCCCGCTGTGTAAACCTAACCTACAGAAATATGACATACATCCCTGTACCCGGCTTACATTGGAGAATGGCGTATATTGTAGATGCACTTTGGTCTTGTAGGAGGTTATTTATGAATCACGCGATTGAAAGTGCTGTCAATTGAAAACAACCTTATTTATTATCCCGATACCCATTCATATGCAAGCAGTAGAGTGAAATATACTTTCCTGATTGTTCGGTTACATTCGTAACATTCGAGGTCAGCTTTATATACGTCCTTAAACACATAAACTCCTTATTTTATTACAACCACGCAACCGCCATAAATTCTTCGCTAAAACGACAGCATCCTTCCTGGTTTGTGTAGTGTTCTCAAATACTTCTTTCGACGTAAATTTATTCCACTGCAAAGTCAATCGACCACCAACTTTCGGGAAACTGCGTGCTGCATCAATCACTTTTCGCCACTTTCTGTCATGAAAATGCAAAGCCATATTTACGATGTACGCATACGGCTTGGCAGTCGTGCGCGAAGTTAGTCGACGTTGAATTTCGAAGTCGGTAAAGTCTGTGTATTAAAAAGAAATATAGATAGAACCTCTCTGAGAGGCGAGGTACGCTGCTTTAGTTGGAATATTGCCACACTGTAGCCTGAATCCGGCTGCACAATCCATAAAACGTTCGCTGTCAATTGATTATGTTAAAAGTTTGAAACGAAAACTTTGAAGTTGGGTGCATAGAGTGCTGTTCGCTTTGTGTGCATCAGTGTGCAAGTTGTCGCCCTGCAGCGATGTACATAGAAATTAACTTTGTCTGTCTTCATTTATTCTTACTTAAAAAACGGATGTCTTTTTTTTGGGGGGGGAGGGGGAGAGGGGAGGCGGGAGGTTTCAACTAATATTTGGGGTTACTTCTCACTTTCGAAAAAAAAAACAGAAAAAAATCAATATGATATCTTGAATTGTACTTTAGTATTGCTTTACATTTCCCTTATTATGCGTTGTGCATTAAACGTATATTTTGGATGTTGGGGCTCGTTCCCGAATAGTGGGAATATGTTTCCTTATTTAAAACGATTGGACACCATTTATAATTTCCAGCCACATCATATTAAACCACAAATGGGTCCACCGTCACCTAACGTCTGTAGTTATGAATTAAATAAATTAACTAGACCATTTCATTGGAGAGGTACGACTTCGACAAATTGTTGCAAAGGAGGTGCTACCTAGTTATCAATACCACCCGCACCCGAGCAATCACAAGCTTACCTTCGACGCTATTAACTATTCACACTTTGCAGTAATGTAGGGGGCGCTGTTAATCACCCGAATTTCCCTTCATCTGTCAGCTTCAAATGGGAAAAAACAAGTGATGAATTCTAGATCGTAGTTATTTTGATAAGTCTAGTATGTCTAGAAAATCAAGATCGTGATTCTCCGAAGAATATGTCGCATGTAAAATTACTTTTAGTTTGAAGCCGTGAAGTAGAAAAGCAAGCGTTCGACATGTTCTCATGCATTTGTAGTCAATAACGTCGCTCCCTTCGCGTCAAGAACACTCTTCTCTTCATGAGATGAGTTCAAGCTTGTGGGAATGAAAAGGAGGGAGGATTACGCACCTTTACGTCCGAGGACCGGTGCTCAAGGGGAATCCGATGCCCGTAACACCGCGCGGCCGACGCCTACCAGCGAGGGCGGTCGCCGCGCCGAGTTCGGCCAACGCCATGCCAACAACGATGATCCCGGTGTCCAACAGCGTTTATTGAGTACCAGGGGTCCCCAACAAGACACTGCGGTCATCGCCGGTCGGACGAGCTCTCGCCGCTACCCGTCGTCGCAGGAGTTCGGGGCCAGGGCTCTCGGCAGACGGACGTCCACAGGTTGTGGGGACGCCGACTGTCAGAGCCAGGGGAATCGCTAGCGTTGAGTCATCGCCGGTCGGACGAGCTCACGAAGCGACTCGACCCGTCGCCCGGAGTCCAATCCAGGACTCCCCGACCACACGGCCGTCCACTCGGAGGGCAGGCCCGACTCTCTCTTCGCGCGATCTAGCTGTTCCCCCGAAATCGGGGAGACGCGCGGAGGAGTGCGAGAGAGTAAGCCAGCATGGTGGCGTGCTCTCTCCGACACGATACGGAACGCGCCGGCTCGAAGCCAGACAACTCCGGCCGGAACGTCCGCGGCTTACGCCTTCTCGGGGAGAGGAACCAGTGGCTCCCACAATCTCCCCTCCTTAAAACATTTGGCACCCTTTCAGAGAAAGGAGCGCCGGCTCTCAAACCCCCAAAATACAAGACCTGCACGCTGACAACACGGGTGTCAGTCGCGCTTACAAATAAAAGATCTTGAGTCGAGGGCCGCGGCAGCCCCGGGACCCGCCGCCGTGAATGTTCAACGTACCGGAGTTCACGACGCACTCGCGGGGCGAAGCACTCCAGTGCCGTCGAACGAAGTCAAGAAAAGTTCCCTGATGTCGGACAAACGAAGGGGTCGACACGAAGTTCTTTCAAAATACCAGGCACCACTCACATGCAGACGTGGATGTTCGGCGGTGTTGCTCGGCTCACTCTGCACGTCGTCGACTCGTCGTGGTCCAACATCCGTTGAAACGGACATGGTGTCTCGCGCAGGCGACATGGGTGCAGGTGACCGGTTGCGAGGGGAACGCCGGCCACCGAAGTCGAGGGCGCACCTCGGGGCCGGCATCAGGTGACGTCCGTGACCAGGCCCGCATCAGGAAGAATGGTTCAGCTGGGCGCTTCGGTGAGGTCCGACGACAGAAGGACGACAGCGGCCATCTTGCATCGGCCGGAAGTCAGCCTCCCACATCTGCTGCTCCCGGTCGCCGTCGACTGTGCAAACCACGACCAACTCTGTTGCAAACTCCCGGCAGCGTCAGTGATGACGCGCATCCGGCAGGTCCCGCCCAGCCGTTCGGCGTGTCCCCCGCCGTCGCACGTAGTGGGGAAGGCAGGGAAGAGTGGGGCACAAGCATCTTCCTGAATGACGGAAAGAAGAACCCACGCAGCACCCCGCAAATATCTATTCGCCCTCTCACACCCGCTATGGCAAGGTCGAAGGGATAGATCATTGTTCTCGGTCGACACACTGCCACCGAGGGGAAGCAATGGTCCCCGAAAACAGGTTTTGGCCGGGTCCTCACTGTATCTGGACTCGGCTGCCTGCGTACATTAACCGGCCTACCGAAGGGTGGAGGCTCAAGTTGTAAGGCAGGCCACACGGTGCTACTAACAGAATTAGATGGCACCCTGCGTACGCAAACCGAAGTCGCCGGGAATAGAGCCGGCGACTCTCCGCTGCCAGCGGTGGCTGCACCAGGAGCCGGGCCGGGTACTGCGAAAATAATTAACTCCGTAGAGTCTTCGAGCTGCACGCATCCCTAGCGAAGCGCGCAAAACGAGGTAGCGGAAAAGCCGCCTCGTCTCTAGTGCGTTGTGCCACCTTACAACGCAGAAGCGTTACTCTCGGAAATCAGCAGAAGCTCAAAGGTGTCAGCAAAACAAATCTATCCCGAAGAAACACCTCGCGCCAACCACATAAAGTGGCGTGCCAGCGCGCGCGCCCACAGTATGAAAACTGCTTCTGGACGCCGGCGAATGCGCAGCCTGCGGCTCCCGGAGCCCGTCGGTAGCAATACTGTCACGAATGACAACTGATGAGGCGGTGATAACAAAAGAAACTAAACGTTTAATGGGGCGAACTTGTGCCCAAAAATAAAAAGGAAACAGAAGATAATAACAGAGCGTCGCGGGCGTCGAAAGCGGCGAAGCAGCAGGATCGAACGCTGAGGCGAAACTGACTCTGGCTCGCCACGCGAAGCCCCTTATGTACACGCGTGGGCTTCTGGAATAATCGGCGTAGAAGGTTCGACGCGTAGAACATTCTGACCTCGAACAAGCAACAGGATTCTCGAATTTTCCAGAACACTACATTGCAGGAATAAACAAAATACACGTCGCTCCCAGGAATCGAACCCTGGCTTTTCGCGTGGGAGGCAGGCGCGATAACCGTTAGGCCACGCGCGCGCTGCCTACTTGGCCAGCTGCGCGCGCGGCATTACTCCCCCTTTAAAAAGTGCATCGCCCCGATGCAGCACAAAACAAAACAAAGCAAACAAAAATAACGGTAAGCTAAAGAGTCATTTGGAACACATAAGGTCCACAGTCCTATCGAGCGTAGTACGGCTTCATGCGCACGACGTGGACGACTTCTGGTCGTGGAGGGCGGCGTGATGAAGTCCGTGTTCCGTCGGGCATCACCTCGTAGTTCAGATCCCCGAGTCGACGAAGCACTTTGTAGGGTCCAAAGTAGCGCTTTAGGAGTTTCTCACTGAGACCACGGCGCCGGATCGGTGTCCACACCCATACCCGGTCTCCGGGTTGAAAGTGGACGTCCCGGCGACGAAGGTTATAGCCGGCGTGCGTCGACTCGTTGTTGCTCATGAATCTTGATTCTTGCCAGTTGGCGAGCTTCTTCCGCGCGTTGCGAGATCAGTTGAGCATCGTCGTTGCCATCGTCGGCCGGCACGTGAGGCAGCATGGCGTCGAGCATTGTGGTAACCGTCCGGCCGTGTACCAGTTGGAACGGTGTCATTCCCGTGGTTTCTTGCACCGCTGTGTTGTACGCAAACGTGACGTACGGCAACACCTCGTCCCATGTTTTGTGCTCTACGTCGACGTACATGGAGATCATGTCGGCGATCGTCTTGTTGAGCCGCTCCGTTAGCCCGTTGGTCTGCGGGTGATAAGCGGTTGTTCGTCGATGGCTCGTATGACTGAGCCGAAGAACTTCTTGAGTCAGCTGTGCCATGAAGGACGACCCGCGATCGGTGATCAGCACTTCAGGTGCGCCGTGTCGAAGGAGAATAGACTCGACAAAAAACTTAGCGACTTCTACCGCTGTTCCCGATGGCAGGGCTTTCGTCTCGGCGTATCGTGTAAGATAATCGGTCGCGACGATAATCCACCGATTTCCTTGCGCCGATGTTGGGAACGGCCCAAGTAAATCCATTCCGACCTGCTGGAAGGGCGTAGTCGGTGCAGGTATCGGCTGCAGGAGTCCTGCTGGCTTCGTCGGAGGCTTCTTACGTCGCTGGCACTCATGGCACGACCGTGTGTACAGGTGGACTGTTTTCGGGAGTCTTGGCCAGTAGTACTTGTCACGAATCCGGGCGAGCGTCCTGCTGTAGCCAAGGTGTCCAGCCGTCGGGTCGTCATGGCATGCTTGAAAGATTTCTTCTCGCAGGCTGGCCGGAACAACCAGCAGCCAGGCAGGGTCGCTCGTTCCGAAGTTCTTCCTGAAGAGCACGCCTCGTCGCAGAACGAAGCTTGGCAAGTCTCGGGCCAAGAGTCGCGGAACAGAGCTTCCTTGACCTTCGAGGTGGTCGATCACGGCGCGAAGTTCGGGGTCGTCTCGTTGAAGTGCTCCCATGTCGGTATCTGTTATTGCTCCGAGAAAACGGGCGTCATCATCGTCGTCGGTGCTGTCAGGAGGAGATTCGACTGGGGCCCTAGACAAACAATCGGCGTCATTATGCTTGCGGCCAGACTTGTGCACAACGGTCACGTCGAATTCTTGCAGTCGAAGGCTCCAGCGAGCGAGGCGTCCTGACGGGTCCTTGAGGTTGGCGAGCCAACAGAGAGCGTGGTGGTCCGTGACAACGCGGAACGGGATCCCGTACAGGTATGGGCGGAACTTGGTTAGTGCCCAGACGACAGCGAGACATTCCTTGTCGGTTGTCGAGTAATTTTTCTCTGCCTTGGACAGTGCCCGGCTTGCGTAAGCGATCACCCTCTCTGCTCCGTCTTGTCTTTGGACGAGCACCGCACCTAGCCCGGCGTTGCTGGCGTCTGTGTGAACTTCTGTTTCCGCTGACGGATCGAAGTGTCCGAGGATAGGAGGCGACTGGAGTCTTTCCTTCAGTTCGTTGAACGCTTCTTCTTGCTCCTCCCCCACTGGAAGTTCACGTCGTCCTTCGTCAGATGCGTGAGTGGTGAAGAAATTTTGGCAAAATCGCGAACGAAACGTCTGTAGTATGCGCATAGCCCAAGAAATCTTCGTACGGCTTTCTTGTCCGATGGCTTCGGAAATTCGGCGACAGCGGATGTCTTTGCAGGGTCAGGACTTACACCTTGAGCACTCACAACATGGCCCAGGAATTTGAGCTCACCGTAAGCGAACCGACATTTTGACGGCTTCAGTGTCAGTCCGGCGTTCTGGATAGCCTGTAGCACGGCTCGCAAACGTCTGAGGTGCTCGTCAAAGTCGCTGGCGAATACCACGACGTCGTCGAGATAGACGAGACAACTTTGCCATTTCAAGCCGGAAAGAACGGTGTCCATTACGCGCTGGAACGTCGCCGGTGCTGTGCATAGCCCGAACGGCATCACTTTAAATTCGTACAGCCCGTCCGGCGTGACGAAGGCAGTCTTTTCGCGATCTCGTTCGTCGACCTCGATCTGCCAGTACCCACTCTTCAGGTCCATCGACGAAAAGTATCGGGCGTGGCGCAGCCGGTCCAGGGTGTCGTCGATGCGGGGCAGCGGATAGACGTCCTTCTTTGTTACTGCATTCAGCCGGCGGTAGTCCACGCAGAACCTCAGGGTTCCGTCTTTTTTCTTCACTAGGACTACTGGGGAGGCCCACGGACTGTTTGAGGGCTGGACAATGTCGTCATCAAGCATTTCCTGAACCTGCTTCTGGATAACTTCCTTTCTTTCACGGAGACTCGGTACGGTGGCCGGTGCACAGGGAGAGCGTCGTTATCAGTGATTATTCGATGTTTCGCAACCGTCGTTTGGCGCACCTTCGACGACGTGGAGAAGCACTCACTGAACTCGGCGAGAAGGTCACTGAGTTGTTGTCGTTGTGGGGCTGGGAGGGATGGATCGATGTCGAGCTCTGACGGCGTGGTTCTCTTGTGCTGCGTCGGAGAGGCGTCTTCTGAGATCACGGCGACCGCGGCTGAGTCCGGGATTTCCTCGACGAAGCCCACAGCTGTACCCTTTGTAAGGTGCTGCGACTCTTGCCGGAAGTTGGTGACAAGGGCTACGGTACACCCGTCCTGGATCTCAATTACGCCTCTTGCAATGCCAATCCCTCGTCCAACGAGAAGTTGGACGCTTCCTTCCAACAGTGCTACACCGCAGGTGGCTTCTTCGGTCCCGACGGGTACAAAGACACTCGACAGCGGCGGCAGGTTTACATGGCTGGCAAGGACTCGCACTGTAGCTAACGTCGCTTTGGGATTTTCTGCCGATGGGACAGGCTTCCGAAGCGTCAGCTTGTTCTCCGCAAGGTCGATGATGGCGCCGTATTCGCACAAGAAGTCCATTCCGAGAATGACGTCCCTCGAACAGTCTTGCAGAATGACGAACTTCACAGGGCAGGTTTCGCCGTGGATCTCAACGCGCGCAGTGCACCTGCCGACAGGTGTGATGAGATGTCCGCCGGCGGTTCGTATCTGCGGTCCGTCCCACGACGTCGTAACTTTCCGAAGGCGGCGAGAGAGTCTCCCACTCAAAACGGAGTAGTCTGCTCCGGTGTCGACGAGTGCTGTCGCGTCGTGGCCGTCGATGATTACGTTGAGGTTATTCGACACTCTTGCAGAAATGTTGTTTCGGGGCGTTGCGGCGTTAGAGTGGGAGTGCTCCGACGATCTTGGAGGATCTTGGCGTCGGTCGTCTTCGGCAACTCCACCTCCAGGGGTTGCCGCGCCTAGTTTCCCCGGCGTGGAGCGAGTGGTGACAGGCTTTCACGTCGGGGTCGGTGCATCGGCGAAGCTGGACGTCGTGGCGAAGGCGACCGGAACTGTCGGCGGGACGCAGGCTCGGGGGACTGAGGTCGTCGCAGGTACTCGTCGATCTCCCGAGGGCGTTCGCCATACCGGGGGCGCGGGTCGTTTGGGTGGAATCCGCGCAGCCCGAGTCGTCGGTATGGACATCGGCGGTAGACGTGATCAGCTTCCCCGCAGTGATAGCACAGCGGGCGTCGGTCGGCTGTCCTCCAGACGTCTGTCTTCCTCGGCGCAGGTTGCTCTGGGCGAACGTGCGCCTGATCTTCCTGTCGTCGGGGGTACTGCGGCGTTGGGGCGTCTCTTCGGGGTGGAGCAGTGGCTTGGCGGGGGGCGTGCGGCGGGCGTCGTGCCATGGCGGCGTAGCTCAGCGTCGGTTCGTCCGGTGCCAAAGTGGTGACGGGAACCTCTGGTTGGAGCGCCCGATGCACTTCTTCTCGAACAGTTTCGGCGATAGAAAGGGTTGGCGGACGACTGGCGGTTGGCAGCAACCTTCGCAGTTCCTCGCGGACGACCTCCCGGATGATTTCCCGGATGTCCGACGTACCCGGAGTGTTTTCGCTGTTAAGAACCGCGGGTGCAGCGACGCCTGGTTGACGCTGGTAGTGGGAAGCGCGCGCTTGGAGGGCGCGCTCGATGTTGGTTGCCTCGGTGACGAAGGCGTCAACGGTTGCCGGCGGGTTGCGGACGAGTCCTCCGAAGATGTCGTCTCTCACCCCGCGCATGAGGACCCGTAGCTTCTTCTCCTCTGTAGCCCGAGGGTCGGCGCGGGCACTCAATCGCAGAACGTCCTCTACGAAGCCGGTGACGCTCTCGTTGGGGCCCTGGGTTCTTGTTCGCAGCAGGTCTTCGGCTCTCTCTCGGCGGTGGTGGTTGATGAAGGTAGCCTTCAGATCGGTCTTGAAGATGTCCCACGACGTCAAAGAGGACTCATGGTTCTCGTACCAGTGCTTGGCGGTCCCCTCAAGCGAAAAATAGACGTTGTGCAGGCGCTGCTCGTCGGTCCAGCCATTGTGGCGGGCAACGCGTTCATACTGGTCAATCCAGTCTTCGACGTCTTCGTAGCTTTCGCCGAGGAAGGGTGTAGGCGTCCGCGGAGCGACGGGCAGGACGACGACGGGCGGGGTGGTCATCGTCGGGATGCTCTTCTTCGGCTTCTGCAGCAGGGGTCCGGATCCCGAGAGCTGGAGTTACCCCGCACCTCCACCAAAATGTCACGAATGACAACTGATGAGGCGGTGATAACAAAAGAAACTAAACGTTTAATGGGGCGAACTTGTGCCCAAAAGTAAAAAGGAAACAGAAGATAATAACAGAGCGTCGCGGGCGTCGAAAGCGGCGAAGCAGCAGGATCGAACGCTGAGGCGAAACTGGCTTGGTTCGCCACGCGAAGCCCCTTATGTACACGCGTGGACTTCTGGAATAATCGGCCTAGAAGGTTCGGCGTGTAGAACATTCTAACCTCGAACAAGCAACACAATTCTCGAATTTACGAGAACATTACATTGGATGTCAACAAAAGGCGTCCCCGCGGCCAGGAATCGAACCCTGGCTTTTCGCGTGGGAGGCAGGCGCTGATAACCGTTAGGCCATGCGCGCGCTGCCTACTTGGCCAGGCTGCGCGCGCGGCAA
>JAZHYW010005136.1:0-36148 GCA_037355805.1 Ixodes ricinus | reverse complement strand
TCCTGGAGGAGAGGCTTTTCTGCGTGGCTTCTTCAGGTTCGGGGAACGGGGCGCCATGCCCCGCCCGGCGACCGAGACCCAGTCAAAGGGGCAGCAGAGGAGGTGCTGGGCGCAACTGCCGCCCAAGTCCATCCGTCTCTGTCCTCCAGGGCGGTGGCAGGCGCGGCACGAGAGCCATGCCGCTCCTTCGATGATGCTCTCTCCAGGGAGTGTGGGCGTAGAGGAGTCGGACCCTCTTCTCCCTGAAGCGAGAGCGCGGAGAAGGGACGGGCGGCGTGCAGCCACCGGCCCATCCTGGGTTCTGGGAAACAGCCTCGCGAAGACACAGGCTGTTGCCCTGTTGGAGCGCCAGGGTTTGCAATCTGGCTTGGGAGGGTCCGTGGACCGCCCAGCCGAGATTGCACGCCCCCGGAAGCTGAATCTTCGAGCTGGGGCGTGGGGGACTGCCGTGGCTTCTCCCATAGTCCAGAAAGGACATTCAAAGCTGCTCACTGCAACTTTCTTCTTCAGTGGTGCAGGCCTCGCTGCACCACTTGGGCGTAGCCGCTTTTTGCACGAATGCGTAAAGTGTGACGGCGCGCTCTCCGGGTAAGAGAGGTTTTCTTTAACTTCTCAAGGTGAGGACTCTCTTTCTCATCTTTCCATGTTTTGCATGATCTGGAATATGCTGGGTGGGGCTCCTGGAGCAGCCATACATGTGTGGGTTGTTGGTGCATGCATCGAAGCTTCAGTGGTCGGTCTCATGCTACATTTTTGCGCAGGTGGCCTTCTCCACGGCAGCTTTGAGAGCCATGGCCAAATCTCCTGGCACTTGGAAGCATCTACGGGGGTTTGGCACATAAGGCCGGGACCCTGCAGCGCAGGTACCCAGCTTTCACAGCCCCCAGGAAGTGACGTGCTGATTGGAAAGTGAGTACAACATGCTTTGTTTTCAGCCTCCTGTTCCCGCCACGACGAATGGCAACACGCCTTTGCAGCTGTGACCCCTGGTCAGAGAGGCCTTCAACAATTTCACCTCAGAGCTGTCAAGAAGGTCATCCTCGGAGATAACTCCTTGAATGCTGCTTAAAGTTCGGTGGGGGACAGACAGAGACGTCATAACCAGAAATGCACGTTAGACCTAGTATTGCATTACTCTGCTGACTCGTTTCCACCTCAACAAGTAAATCTGCCGGAGCTCATTTTCTTTGCCTTGTAGTTTTTCCCAATTCGTACCTTTCCAAGTACCTTGGCCTACCAAGAATGGGGACATTTGTGAGAGCTGCTTATCAGATTCAGAATGAATGACTAAAAACTTGGAGAATCTTGGAGCAGTAAGGTCAGGGTGTCTAAGTGCGGTAGGTAAGCTGTGCGGACCCTTTTCAAGGGGCCCGATCAGAGGTTTTTTGCCGAGAACCCATAAAGATGTGAGAGAAGTGCCCAGTGCCCGGGTGCACCGCCCACCACGGAGCCCAACAAGGGGGTAGGTAGCCGTGCCATAGCAAGATGGGCTTGGCTGGACACAATTACTCTGACCAGTGCTGCCCGGGCACTATACCCTAGTGTGGTGCAGGGACAGGACCCGTTTCCACCTGCACGGTTAGCCCTTGCTCGCCTAAGAGGGTGAAAAAGGAAGGAAGAGAGTGTAGAATAAAAAGAAAAGAGGGTGGGAGGAAAAGTGAAAGAAGGAAGAAGAGGGTAGAAGAGGCGATCAGACTGAATCATCCTGGCCGGCCAAGCTTTCAGGACACCCGTTCCCCGAGAAGCAGGGGCCGAAGCGGTGTGCTGTCTTCGGCGCCCGGGGGCCCCGGCGGGTCCAAACAAACCCCGGGCCTCAGCTCAACCACCAGGGTCCCCTTTTCCCCGGGACACGGGTACGCCTACGCACAGCCAGACGGGGTGGGCGAACCCCACTAAGGCTTGGGGTTCGTAGTGACGCCACTCGACCAAGCACCGGCCGAGCGAGCCCCTGCGTGCGGGTATGGCGGCCCACCTGGCTGGGGTCCGCGGTGACAGCTACTCACCAAGCACCTAGCACCTAAGGTGCAGGGGCGCGCCTCGCGGGCTCGGGGTACGTGGGAGACGCTCACTTCTCCAAACACCTGCTTTCACAGGTGCCGCCGGTGCTGCGGCGCACTTAGGTGAGACGCAGTATAGTCATACATCGTATTTGGTATAGTAGTTGCAGTCTACGGTTGTAATCATGGCACTATAGAAAAGCACAGAGCACAAAACTTACCACAAAAACGCGATCTTTTTTTTTTCTCTCAGGAATGAAATTTGAATGGCTGTTACGTGTAATACAGTGAACCAACTCGGACAGTACAAATTTGCCGTTTCACATTAGCCAGTATGAGTGCATTGCCAAAGAAGTGTCGATGCCGTCTTTCTGCAAAATGTGTCGCGCAAGGTATCTTCGAACCACACCTTTCGACGCTGTCAGTGTCTGACGTGCATTTGTGTGTCCCTTGTTTCCTTTTTCGTTCCCATACCAAGATAAAATTTCGGAGATTGCGCACTATTCAAGCCTAGCTAATGAGCTCCCGATGGAATTGACACGGGAGTAAACAGTGACTAACATGTAGGTTTGTTTTGTTCACTCAGCAGACTGGGTCAAACAAAAGCCAGTGTGTAAGTGACAAACTTTCTAACATCATTTGTCATTTCTAGGTCCCAGATGGGCTGTTGACATCCAGAAACACTCCAACAGATGGTGGTCATGCAGCGATTGTGAAGAATGTCAAGACAGTCCCATTTGAATCCACATTTCTAGTCCACTCACCGACTATCTTTCCTTGCTTCATCAATGCCCAAGGACGCCAGCCACTGAGTGACTACTCGCATGTGTTAGCGATGGTGGCATGCAAGGCTCCAGTATTGTCGCTGCAGATAGGGCTCACCCTCGCACCAAAGCTGTTCGTGGTGTGCCTTTCCACAGAATTGTTTGGTTCATTCCAATTTCCTAGAAACGTCAATATTCAGTTTGGTGTGCTTTGCGGCTGAAGTAGATTTGTCAAGGATCTCTCGTCTCTTTCCTCGGGGTAGTACCATGTCAGCTCCTTTGCATGAGCCACTTGGAAACTGGACTGCTCTAAAGCACTTGTAATTGACCTTACCTGTCATGTCCATGCTAATGCTGAAATGTAATAAGTTCACTGAACCAAGTTTTACTAATGAACAAACACAATCAGTCGAAAGGTTTGATGGCTTTATTTGTTTTCTCGAAGTATACACAGTTTCATACATAATATATGATGCTGGCAAGGCTACTTTCATTAGCAGACAACTTAGTCTACACTCCGTTTCACAATAACTTGGCGAACTGTGGAGGCTATGGCTCCTGCGACCCAGTAAGAATGTCAGAGCGAGGCACATGGCAGCATGTCACAGGAGCGTTCGTGTCACAGCGCCAAATGCAAGGACCACCCACCAGAACCGGCTGTTGTCTGCTGAGAAACCAAACAACTTCGGATGAACGTCCACTACAGCAACACTTTTATGAGACAACCACATGCTCAATTTGCCCATGAATGTGTGGCGGGTGCTAATGCTAGGGCAATGTTTTGAGCGGAAGTGGTCGATTCACAGCTGCGATTGTTCGAACATCGTTCAGAAGCCGTATTTTTCTAAGAAAAGTGTTGATCCATATTAAGTGTCGTTAATAAGTAACATAAGTCTTCGTCTTTTTTCCGTGTCGTGTAGAGTTGCGGTCAGAATAATCCGACGGCAACACTACTAAAAGAAGAAAAAGAAAGCCTAGAACTATGTTTTGTCGCAGATGGCGCTGTTGCTGTGGCGATAACGAGGACTCGGCCATGCAGTGTTGTCACGTGCCTGGCTCCGATACTCTTATTGGGTCGTGGGGGCCGCAGCCTTCACAGTTTGCCAAGTTACCCTGAAACGGAGTATAGTGTCTCACCTGTACACGCTATAAAACGAATAAGATGCCAGGTGTAGCCACTCTCGCAGCTGTAGCCTTTATATTATTACTTGCTATGCTGTTTGGAAGAGTACATAAAAAAATCAGTTTACAAAGCCAAATCTAATTTTTGCACTCTTGCATGTTACGAAAATAAAAGCATCATGCCTGAACACCAACATCTGTCTCTAAATTATTCCTTGCTGAAATAAAAAATAAATGTACAGTGAACATGAACCAATACAATCTCAAACAGGTTTAAAGGGATACTACAACGAAATTCGGGTGCTTATTTTATGGTCTATATGTGTTCAAAGGAGCAGTATCACATCGGACACACCAATATCTTGTTAAAAAGACACGAAAAGGAATTTTAAAACGAATTACACGATTAGCAAAGAGCACCTGGTGGATGTCGCTAACGCCTCGTTTATAATGCCCGTCTAGGAACCTTGAGAGGTAGTCACTGTTATTGTCTCGCCTCCGGCCACGACGAGAGAAGAGGGGAAGGAGGAACTTTCCTCTTCACGAGAATCTCTTTTGTGTGACCCAGAAGTCGCTATTGTCCCCCTATAAGATTATAGAAGATTAACCCGTCACTCAAAATTCGTACAAAAGCAGCCGCTTCGGTGGCTGGAACGACTAGGCCATCCTCTCGACGTCAGCCTCGCCCTAGCTTTGCTCGTCCCGAGACCAATCGTTGCCCGAGACGACCTACGTCATGATTGCGTCGGATGTCACGTGCTCTAAGCTGGGCCTTCTCCGAGCGCCTGCCAGAGTGGGCCGTTTATAACGAAAAATACAGCCACCAGGCTCAAAATACAAACGTCCGATTGTCATTTACGGATATTGTGGGTCATATTCAACATATTTTTGAACACGACGGATATATTTCAAATTTCGTTGAAGTATCCCTTTAAGAATGGGTATGAATCAATAAACAATTACTTCAACCTGCAAGCTTGAAATCCAGTATGCGTGAGCAATAAATACCCTGGCCTTTCGACTATTCCCCGTCGACACTAAAGGCCCGTTCACACTCTTGCGACCGAGAGAGACCAGACCGGTTTTAAGCCTCTTGCGATCTCTCAGGACCAGCTCCGCTGCAACGCATCCGGTCCTAAGAAGTCGCAAAAGGCTTAAAACCGGTCTGGTCTCTCTCAGTCTTAGTCGGTCGCAAGAGTGTGAACGGCGCTTTATTCTCTATGCATAGGGACTTCGTCGATTTCACGGCAGTTCAAGCATTGGTCACGCAACATGCTCATGTTTATAGTTTCGGCTGTGCTATAGGAATAACAAAGGTGAGTTGTGTGTTGCTGAGTCAAAGCAGAAGTCTGAGGTCTAAAAGGCTTCTTAAAACTGGTTTTGACTTCATAATTACATGACTCGAACATAAACTACTTACTTTACCAAGTCTAAGGATTCACAAATAATTTGTTAACATGTATTCTGCTTTTATCTTTATTCACTTATGGAACTGATTGCGTATATAAAATATGCAATCAGTCTTGCACACCTCCCCATTGCAACAAGGAAGAGGGAGATTTGTTGGCTTTTTTTTCTCACCGGAAAGCAGAAAAAAAAGGAACATGTTTCAATGTGCACATTACGTTGAAGTGGGAAAGTTACGGAAACAAATTTTGCATCTTCAAAGTTCATGAAGTAGGCAGATTACTTTCAAGTCATAAGAGGATAAAGTCAGAAACAACTTCAGCTCGCCTTCAGTCAATTTTCCCTTTAGATCCAGGGATGTTTCACCTTCATAAGGTCATCAGTACCAATTGGCATCCATTCAGGACTCCGTACTGATAGATGTACAAGCTTGGCCTCGAGGTCGCAGTGCCCTCCTTTCATGTGCTTGCAGTGCGACCCCCTCCTGCACTTGGTCCCAGATGATGAAGCTGGCGCTGGACAGGATGTCGTCCCCTGTAAAAGAGTCGTCCCAGTAGTCAAACGATCCGACTACACCCTTGAGCAGCGTATTTGTCCTCCCATGCCATTACCAACTGAAAATCAGTGAAAGCCTGTTTTTAAGCAACAGAACGCATAAATGAACATGTCTATTTCATTCCCTTCGTACTGAACACCTGCCAGCATCCAAGGGATGCAAATCAAAATAAATAACTTTGCATTATTTGCTCTTTTGAGACTCCTTGAACTTAAACCAACTCAAACACTACCACAATTTTAAAAGCTGGGAACTTCGAGGACGACGCCTCTCCATATAGTGAGATTACACGCTTGTCCCTTCTGTCCTCATACTCCTGGGTTTTTAGTCTTGGAAGTTAAAGCTTTGGTTTTTTTCATTGCTTGGTTGCTGGTAGATGCTGGAGGAAGCTCGTACTGTTACTTTGAAACATCAAGTTTACAAATTGAGCACTAACCCGTATTGATGGTCGGATACAGAAGCTAGATTTGTCACGTCAAGGAGGTTGTCATAAAACAGTGGGCACGGGACTGAATATAGCGGCGGAGCGGGCGACCGAGACGCATTCGAGAGTATCGAAGAAGACGAGGTGTGCGAGTTTTGCGCGAAAGCAGGACGATCGGCCAGAGATGTGAGAATGTGGTGTCGAGAGAACTTCAACCCGGCTGACTGCATGACTGTTATCTGAGCCACATTAACCAGAGGAGAAGAGAGAGTAACAATTGAACGACACTCTGCGGCCGAGGAGGTAATTGACCAGGTTATTTCACCCAAGCATCACAGTAGTCATTTCAACAACCAAGAAAAGGACGTCCAAACATCAGCACAGCAATACCAGCAGCGTGCCAAGGAATTGGGTTGTGTGTATGTTTATACAGCCTCGAACTTGATCTGCCTCAACAGGCGATGAGTCTCCCAGCGGAAGATGAGCAATTTAGCCAGTGCAGTACGACCGCTAGCCTGGGGTCTTTAACGTGCATCACGCAGTAGTGATACACGACTGCACGCCGGTACAATGCTCATCCAGATCGAAACGGGCAAAGGTGGGGATTGAACACACGATCCTGGGTTCTGCAGCGCGAGCTTTCACTCCACATTCTCCGAGCTGGTGTGCGCAAGCCCCTCGTCCACTGATTCCCCCGGTGCCAAGGAATAACATATAATAAATGACAACGGTACAGTGGTCTGCAACAGGTAGCTTTTCAGTGTTTGAGCAACCAGGTTGAGATCACGTGACACCTTACTGCCATATGTGGCTTGCAAAATAGAGATGCATAAGTCATAAAGCAAGTAATAATTTGATTTTTTTTTTTACTAAAGGTATCAGCATATGTATTTGGCTTTCACAACTTCTGAAAGCTGCCTCTGAATGCATAGAGTGGTTTCTTTCATAATCTTACCTCCATGGAGAACTTCCCAGCTGGTAACGGGGCCGTGAAACGCAGACCCCCTGGAAGTCGCACAGGCGCCAAGTGCATTACAGAGGGCCTGCAGCATGTCCTCCGAGCAGAGGGCCCTTTCAGTAGCCCGGCAGCCGGTGGATTCTGTTGGAATGATGGGGTAGGGGGAACTCAAGCACTTGCAAATTAACGGACCCAAGAAAACTAGTAGGCAGGTACGAAAACATGCTACTCGCCCCCGCAGCGTTTGCTTCACTGGCGCTTTGTGGTGAAACAAATCAGCGGCGAGCGACTGATGGAACACACGTCAGAAGAACAGTGCGTCTTGAGTTTAACACCTTAGGACGGCGCTTTATCGCGCGCGTGAAGCATTGGCGTAGCCAAGTTTTTGGGGGGCCGGGGGGATTTGGGGTACGAGGTACTGAACCCCCCCCCTGGCTACGCCACTGGCATGAAGTGACATCGGATGTCACTTAGACACGGCGCTATCACTGCTAAAATGGGCTACCATCGAACACTGAGTCGTGACTGCGAAGTTTATGACCCACATACAGATATCCTACCGCACACTGTTTGAACAAGTGGCATACAACCTGTCGCTGGGGTTAAAGACTAAAAACAGACGACTGCGCACTCCGCTCGGTCGTACCTCACCGATCGCCTAATCCGCTGCTTTTCCGTAACATTCCGTTTTACTTTGCTATACTCCTTTCACGTGCAACTGTTTGTGAATGATGCGAACTGTACAGAGACGACGTAACTCACCCCAGCGATCGCCATGGCGCGGTTCTCCGGGTGCCAGCGCTGCGGGAGATCGGCCTTCGAAAGCTCGGCAGCCCGTTCAGCTCGCCGAAGAGGGCTGTAGCTGCACTTTGATGCTTCACGGAGACACCGAGACGCTTGCTAGCGAAAAGGGGTCTCCGCCAAGAAGTAGAAAGGCTCACTCGCGTCGCACATCACCGTGCTGACGTTGGGGGACTCACGTCAACATCCGACCGCCGGAGACCGGGACGCATATTGGTGCTTCGTATGCTCCCAGGGTAAATTCTTTCGCGTCAAACGAAGTAACGTACATTCCGAGGTATTTCCGGTCTCTTTTTTCCGTATGCCGCGTCCTCGTTCAAGCACTAGCAGTGGATTTCCGAGAGCCACAGAAGATGCCCGTCCGCAATGGCCGCGGAGAAAAGACACACACGCTTTGTTTACCCTCGAGCTCCCGCCTGCTCCCGCCCGGAGCCATCCTCCAATCAGAGCGCGGCGAGGTGACGTCACGCCACCGGTCTGCGCGAAAGAGCAGACGACTTGCGAGGCGTATACTTTCTACACTTTTATTTTTAGAGATAAAAAAAGTGTTTAAACGCGTATTTCTGATGGGCTAGTCGGTTAAACATCTAAACTGTCAAATAAAAAAAAGTGCAAACAAATAGCAAAATAAGAGGGGAACAGGACAGGGCGCTTAAATGCAAGGCGCGCCGTATAAAAACAGAATAAAGAACAAGGCGCGCGCTACAACGACTATGAGCAGTCTTGTCCCCCTCTTACTTTTTTAGTCGTTTGCTATTTTTA
Source organism: Ixodes ricinus (assembly GCA_037355805.1). Taxonomy (NCBI): domain Eukaryota; kingdom Metazoa; phylum Arthropoda; class Arachnida; order Ixodida; family Ixodidae; genus Ixodes; species Ixodes ricinus. The sequence goes on along the minus strand of JAZHYW010005136.1, from coordinate 27,357 downwards.
TTTCACAGTCTAGAGGTGTTTAGTGCGTAGCCCCTCGTAGTGTTTAAAATCGTACATTGCACGCATTTCTTATTCACATGTGTCACTGTTTTGAACCGTGATGCCAACGATATCCCAACTTTTTTACGTGCAGGAGAGTTCGTGCAAAGGAGCAAAGCCTCTACCCTTGAGGTTAGGAGACGTTGCCATTCCAGCTGACTACGCGTCGAAGAAAGACGGCTCGAGGTTTCTTGTATTCGAATACGGTGTGCAAGATCAGGACCGCTTCCTTATTTTCTGCAGTCCGCAGATGATTGAAGTTCTTCAAACATCCAAGAAATGGTTTGCCGACGGTACATTCAAGGTTGCACCAGAACTGTTTTTTCAAGTCTACAGCCTACATTGTGAAGTTGGCGGATCTGTTCTGCCCGCGGCTTATATGCTGCTAACCCATAAAAACTGTCCTACGTACACGCGAGCTCTGAAAGCCCTTATTGGCGAGTGTGGAGGGGTCTGCGAGCCAAGCACCATAATAGTTGACTATGAACTTGCAGCCATTAACGCTTTCAAGACGGTCTTGCCAACATCCGACGTGCGTGGGTGCTTCTTTCATTTATCGCAGTGCGTTTATCGCAAGGTTCAATCTGAAGGACTGCAAGAACTATATGCCTGTGATCCTCAAATCAACTTGGAGGCCCGCATGATACCTGCTCTTTCCATGGTACCCCGGAGTGATGTGGAGGATATCTTCACCGAACTGGCGTCCAGCGTACACTCAGATCTGCAACCAGTGATGGATTACTTTGAAGATACCTTCATAGGACGGCCAATGGCTGGGGGAAGGCGAGACGCACAGTTTCCAGTGGAACTCTGGAATCACCATGACACCGTGCTCCAGTGCGACTCCAAGACCACCAACTCGGTGGAAGCATGGTACAGGGGCTTCCAGGCTCATGTGCAGTGCTCTCACCCGTCCCTTTGGAGGTTCCTGGAGGTTCTACAAAGAGAGAACTGCATGCAGCTTCACCGGCTCACGCAACTTGAGATGGGGCAGCGATTCAAGCCGGCAACAAAAGATGTGAAGGTTTCCAAGCTCCTGCAGACACTCGCTGGAGAGTATGACTGCAACCATGCTCTTCGATTTCTCAGAGGCGTTGCTCGTAATGTATCCTTCTAAATTTTTGATTGCACGTGTTTTGTGAATAAACAATCTTTCAAGTAAAAATCTTGGGTCTAGCCTCAGATGCTATGCTTGCTTCATACACCGAAAGGCCAGTGCACCGAAAAGTCCGTGCACCAAAAAGTCCGTGCACCGAAAAGTCCGTGCACCGAAAAGTCCGTTCACCGAAAAGTCCGTGCACCGAAAAGTCCGTGCACCGAAATGTCCGTGCACCGAAAAGTCCCCACCAAAAAGTCCTGCACCGAAACATCCTGCACCAAAACGTCCTGCACCGAAACGTCCGGATCCCGACCTGGGGGGTGGGGGGGGGTCACGTGACCTCGGGGAGGGGGTTACATGACTCCCCTCCTCGAGGTCCTCCCGAGGTCCTCCCGAAGGAACCCGAGGTCCTCTCGAGGTCCTCGGGGGGGGGGGAGGGGGGGGAGGTTTGCGGTTATGCCGACGGAGACTCGTTCAAGCCGGAAATGGGCGCCTAAGAGCTGCGCTCTAAAATGTTTTTCCTGAAGATGTTGTGGATAAGTACAACCTGCCATGAGATGTGGTCCACCTGTGGCGCGTGAAGTAGCTGATGTCCCACGAAAGAGGAAAAGCGCTCAAGCTCGCACCCCACCTCACAGCTACTCATTTGTCACAGGATCATTTCGAGAAAATGACGGTGTGCTATGCAGTTGACTTGATGAGTCATAAGACGGCATGTGCCATTCAAAAACTGGAAAAGGAATATGTGATGAGTTCCCAGGCACTGTCGACGGCATGGTTTTTTAGGACAGTCAAAAAATGGTTTGACCTGATGTGCACCAGGTGCCCCGGCATGGCATTCAGCTTGGCCAAGCCCCAAACACATGATGAGGCTGTTGAATTTCTGGGATTCTTCAACGACATGTTCCAGAGAGTGAAAATCAGGGATGGTGTGTGGAAGCCAGTGCAGACGGGCGTGCTGCTCAGCACGAGCAGTATCTTGGCCCAACAGAACACCTTTCTGCATGAGGATAAGTATGCATTTGTACTTACTAGCCGCTTCACTCAATACAGCTTACAAAATCCGTTCTCGGTGGTAAGGAGAAAGGATCCCATTACGACCCCATACCAGTGCAAGGTTGCTATTCGGATCATCAGCGTGTCTCAATACTTGAAGGCACCAGCACAAAGCAGTTCCTCCATCAACGATGGAGCATTCTCCTTGGTGGACTATCGATCATCCGTTCCTGAAGAGGTGCAGGAGATGGTGGCAGGCACAAGAAAAGCTGACCCAGATGAGGATCTTGTGATCTTAAGCACCGAGGAGAGTGCATTTGTTTACATGTCAGGCTACCTCGCAGCGTCAAGTCCTGAAAAACAATGTCACTTGTTCGGCTTGCATAAATGCCACTGTAAACTCAGGAAAAAATGACGAAGCGGTGGGTTTCACGCTGTCAAAGTGTTTGAAGGAGGATGCCTTGACTGTTCCCAGTAAGAAACTTGTGTCTCTTTACCATGTCTGAGAGACAGCGTTCCGCCAAAATGTAGATATGCTTCCACGAACCGAGAGGCTGCACCAACAACCTCGTCGGAAAACCACAACAGCAGCTGCAGCTGTTCATTTCTCGGACTGTCATTTGATCAAGAGGCATTTGATTAGAAGGTTTCTCTTGATGCGGATCTGAATTTTATTTAAGAAGTTGAGCAGGTGCCACCATCAAATACAAAAGAAGGTCTTGGAGTGCTTCTTCAAGTTTTACTTTAAGATCGGGCTTTACATCTGCCGTAACATGATGTATTTACTGTTAAGTTTGCCACTTCCCTACGGGCTCAGTTTTAAAGAGGTGCTCATGAGTTCCTTCATTTTTCATTGCTATGTTGCAGGCTCAATAGCACCTGACCACCCATGTAAGTCTGCCTTGGAGCTGCCCTCCATGTCTACAGGTAGATGACAAGCATAGTTTTCTACACCATTGCCAGCGATAGTTTGTTCGCGTATGTGCTTGTTCGAGTTTCACATTAAGATCTGCTTTCCGTCTGCCATAACATGATGTAGTTACTGTTAATTTTTCCAATTCCCTTCAGGCTCAGTTTTAAAGAGGTGCACGTCAATAGGTATGACGGCAAGCTCAGCCCTTATACAGCATTGCCAGCGATGATATACCATCTTTATTTATGGGTGTACAGTGCTCCCCCAACTTAGCGCCACCATTCGGTTCCCAAACATTGAGCTCGTGTCGGCTACACTGTTAAATTCGTCACCGCAAAGTTCGGGATACCTTCTCAGGATGTTAAAGAAATCAAGAAGACAAACGTTCATTAGATAGTTCAATCGGCCGCCACAGGGACTGTCAGAAAAGGCAAATTCTGTGGTGGTGTTAAGATTGAGACGCACTGTACATGTTTCAGTTTTACTTCAAATGCTGCTGTATCATGCCATGGCATGCATGCAGTAGCTGTTCATTCTACAGCCTCCCTTGTAGGCACAGTTCTAAAGTAGTGGTTGTGAGCTTCTTGATTTCGTATCATCTTGCATGCTTCATAGCACCCGACCACCCATCCAAGCCTGCCTCGGAGCTTCCTTCAATGCAAGCAGGTGAGATGACAAACATTACTGTTGAGCCTAACCCTTTTCAGGACACTGCAGGTAGATGTGTGCGAATATCAAAATTTTTTGAAGTAAATCGAATCGAATAGTAAAAACTTCAAATCAAACTGAATTGAATATTTTTGGGTACGAATATGTTCGATTTAATGTGAATTAAACAATGGCAGCTGATCAAATCGCAACTTGAATTCTTTTAAGTAAGCATATGAAAAGCTAGTTTATTGCCATAAGAAACATATCACATACATCTGTGATAAACAATACCCTCCAGGGAAAAATAAAGGACCAGTTAGGTAAAACATGATTAAACAAGTGAAGCTACGGAGTGTTTTCGTGCTCCAGAAGAAGCCATACTGCTCGAACTAGCGTGCGTCATCCAAAAACAACTTGGGAATGCGGCTGCGGGTTGAGAATGATCGGGGAGTTCTGCATTATTTGTAGTTTTAGAATATTCGAAGGACTCAAATACTTCAACCAGCAAAGGTTTGAATCGAATCGAATAGCCAACATTATCCGTGAAGCATTCGAAGTTTTGAATATTCTCACACCACTAGTTGTAGGCAATGTTGGATCTTTTGTTGCTCCAGATGAACTTGTTGCTACTACTTTTTCACAAACTGAATATTTGTCATATTGGACTGCTCATTGGACTGTTATTTCATAGAGTATAGTAATGCTCTAGGCTGTCAAGACGAGCTTCTAAAGGGTGGCAATCTATGTGTAGGACACACAAACTGTTTAGTGGCTCAGGGGGTGATCGAACTGGAGCGACAGCTGAACCTTGAGCGCAAGCGCAACATCAAGCTGAGACAGAACAAGGCAGGCTCCACAAAACCCTTAAACAGGTTTCGTCTAAACACCAGATACATGTTTTGGAAAAGGGCACAATGCGGAGAAGTTCCTGGTCTCCAGAATCTTTGCAAACGGCTCTACACTTGGAACTTGCCTGTAGGAGCAAAGGATATGACTTCGTAAAGGAGGATGTTGTTCCTCTACTAGCAAAAAGAACCCTTCAGAAGCAGACAGAGCACATTAAGTTTAGCCCAAGCAAATGATAATCTTTAAAGTCGAGAATGCCTTTTTTCACTATAGGGTTCACATCATTACCGTGTCTTTGCAGGAATCCTGGAGGACAGTTTTTCTGCTTTAAAGCAGAAGGCATTGTCAATGAAACCAGAAGAGTGTCACGCCTGTCTTCTGATGGACGAGATGCAAATTTCGCCAGGCCTTGACTATGATGCATCCACAGGATGCCTTATGGGTAGGCCAACGCATAAAAGAAAGGCCACCGCACTTTCTTTTTATCTACGCCTAACCGAAAACCAATAAAAAATGTTAAAGAAACAAAAAAAAAGGAATGGAGACTTTAAAAGGGCTCTAGCGCAACCCTACTTCATCCCAAGACAAGAGCGGAGCTGTCTTTCTGACACAAAGGCTAGTTAGGCATTTTATGACTTGAATGCTTGGGCTTTTCAAGGCAGCCAACCATTGGGGCATAAAACCGCTGCAAAAAAGGTACTGGCAACACATGCACTGGTGTTCATGCTGGCAGGACTGACAAGCCATTAGAAACAAGCAGTGGCATACCACTTCACATTTAAGTAACTGATTTTATGCTTGATGAGCTTTAAGGTATTGTATGGTTAGTTTAATCAAATTTGTGTATGCAAAGAAGGGCCAGACAAAGGCTATTCCCTTACCGAACAGTATTTATCCCGTTTTCGTTTGGTCCTTCATGTATTTAGTAGGCTGCATGTTTGCTTTTTTTTTTAATTAAATCTCTTTGTAGTTTAATCGTTTTCCCCATGTTTTCTTCGACAGCTTCTTCGTTTGATGCAAAGAAATGCAAAGAGTGTCTCTTCGAAGTTATTCAGCGAGCAGAAGCTGTTGGAATAACAGTTAGTGCTGTTGTGACAGACATGGGCACTGAAACACGGCGATCTGGCAGCTTTGCAACGTTCACGATACGAAGCATGGTAAACCAAATACGTCATGTACACACCCCTGTGGCAACAGAAGGCAGCTACACTTTCTAGCGGATGCCCCACATCATCTTACAAATCTGAGGGGCCACCTCGTCCGAGGTCAGCAAATACTTTTAAACCAGCTAACTGTGGAAAAGCATAACCTGCCCAGCAACAAGAAGAGTCCGGAAAACACATAGTACATCAATGTGATTCTTGAGCACTCCAGTGTGCTATCAGTATGAAGTGCTGTCAGCATTTTCCATTGCTGAGTTTCAGTTGCTGCTTTCTAAGTTGCATGTATATCTCAATCTGACAGTAATTTTTCGCCGTTACATCAGGTGATGTGGAGATACGCAAACTAAAAATGGCCGTTTCAAACAATGTAGGATGGAGATAAAACAGCCACATTCCTTCAGTTAACAGGCTTCCTTTGAGGTGGGGTGCTTTTACAGGTCTCTCTAGAGCACGTGAGGTAGGCCTGCCTCACATGCTTAGACCCCACTTTGAAAAAATTAATGTTGTATCAACCCATGCCTACCTGCACCACAGTACTGCCGCAGTGTTGCGGTATTTACCGTAGTGAACAGATCCCAGCTCCCAAAAGAAGCCCTCATCACAGCTTTTTTTCTTGAGCAGGTGTTTAGGTGGTTCACAATCATGACATCTCGCACGAGAAAAACTGCTCTGAGCGAGCTTTGACCTCAAAAGGCAGACGAGGCCAAGAATTTTCTGCAAGATTTCAATGCACTCTTTACAAATCTCCTGATAGTGGACAAGGAAGGCGACAGAACATGGAAATCTGTACAAACCGGTGCTGTTATTCTTACAATGACGGCCCTGTCTTTGAGGAAATATTTTATCGCTGAGCAGAGATTTAAGTTTCTAATGATAAGCCGGCTGAGCCAAGATGCTCCTGAAATTTGTTCAGCTCTATCAGGTTCAAGACGCCCGTGCCACGTGCCTGGGAATTTAAGTCTACTTTTAGAATAATTGTCCTGGACCAGTTTTCACAGCATAGTCAACACAGCGGCAAGACAAAGAGATGCAAGAAGAAATCGATTGTTTCATTCGACACATAGAGACGTCCCTACCCGCAACGCAAACGAGTCTCCAAAGGATAACGGCAGAACAAAAAAAAGACCATGTTTGCAAAAGACTTGCCAGCTACAGCCATAAAGGCTGGCCGAATCGTCGAGATCTCGGAACAGACCTCAACGAGTACATCGAGTACCGTCATCACATTGCCGTGCAAAACAGCCTTCTCATGAATGGTTCTAGAGTAGCGGTACCAGTATCCTACCGTCCCCATATCCTGCAACAACTTCATGAAGGACACATGGGCATAGGAACATGCAAGGCCTGCGCAAATGTATCAGTGTGGTGGCCGAGGATAAACGATCATATTGAGCGCCTGGTCAAGAAGTGCGGAAAGTGCATTAAAACTGGCCAGAACCGAAAGCTTCCTCTCATCCCGTCAGCATAACCTAGTCGACCGTGGGAGAGAGTGGCAATGGACCTCTTCTTCATTCACGGAAAATGGTGGCTGGTCGTCGTCGACTACTACTCTCACTACCCCGAAATCGCCCGACTGGAAAGCCTCACAGCAGCGTGCGTAATAATGCACTCCAAATCGATATTTGCGAGGCATGGCATCCAAGAAGCCGTGCTGTCTGATAATGGTCCTCAGTTTACGGGAACCACAGGTTCAGCATTCACAGAGCTCTCACAACCTATGGATTTAAGCACATCACATCAAGCCCTCGCTACGCGCAAAGCAATGGCATGGCGGAAGCTGCGGTGAAGATCATAAAGAGATCACTCAGCAAAACAGAAGATCTGTGCGAGACACTCATGATCTACCATTCAACGCCTCTGCCCAACGGATGCAGTCCGACAGAACTTCTCATAGGAAGAAGGATGCATGCAACCGTACCGATCACCACTCAGCTCCTGGAACTAAAGCTACCCGACCAAAAAGGAACTGCGTCACATGAGCAAGAAAACAAAAACCGAAATAAACAATACTTCGACTGGAGACACGGAGTGCATCAACTAGATCTACTCGGCTCTGGAGAGCGAGTTTGAGTCCCGGTTTATTTTTAAATGTTTATGAAGAGCGGAACGAAAAAAGAAAAAGCTTTTTCAAGCATCTTTAAGTTCCCGTAAAAAATGTTAAGTTTAAAAATCGGAAAATGTAGCGCCGCAATATTACTCAGCTTTTTATTATCTTTCTAATAAAACTATTCCAAAGTCAATCCGTTCGGTGGTTTTCGAGAAACAATACTAAAAAGTTGCCATTGGAATTGCATAGGGCTCGGGAGCTGCGATATCCTTACAATGTTAGTATTTTCTAAGTTCTGTATATTTTTACTTGCATTTTCAGCCAAGGCCAAGCACACCACTCAACAGGCACCATTAAAAGTTGTTTGGAAATTGTTATTCAAGCCAAGCAAGCCATACAGTTTTTCGTTTTGTTTTTACTTTAAGGTAGACAGCTGTCAGACAATTTATCTAGTCATTTATTTGTATTTGCACAGAGCAACTTCAAAAAATTATAGCTTATACATTCCAGTTCTGTGCAAACTCCCCACTAAAATTTTAATTCCATGATGAGTGCTGAACTTGAGTTCTATGCGGTGTTTTTAGCATACATCGTCCCAGTGAAGCTGTGTGAGCGTCCAGCGTGAATCATTTAACAGTGCACCACCACAGCGGGCTCCTGTGGACTGTAGTCATATGCATTGCTCTAACGCTCTTATTGGCTCACTGCTACCATAACTACCATTTCGTGGGTTTAGGCCTGTTCTCTCTGCCACTGTTCGAACGTTTTAAGAACACTTATGAAAGATGGTGAGTTCCTAGACAGCATTGGGAGCATTATAGTTAATGACAAGCTAAAAATGCAGGAAAGCTCCACCCTCACAAAACGTTTCGCTTGCAATGATCAGTGGGAGCCTACTCTCAAAGCCTTCCTTCCGCTAAAGGGGAAAGTGTTTAGTGCGGAGCATTTCTTCGCTCTGTGTTTTTAACTTATCACTATAGAGCATGCTTTCTCACTCGGGAAATAATGCTCCAAAGTTTTCAGCATGTACTATAAATGCTACTCCATATCTGCCAATATTTCAAAAATATAACTACCGTATTTACTCGCACAATGAACGCACTCGCGGAATGAACGCACCCCCAAGTCGGCTCTCAAAATTTTGACTTTTTTCTTCCCTCAGCGTAATCGCACACCCAACTGGGGCGTCAAAATTTTGACCCCCTCCCTCCACGCGCGCGAAATGAACGCACTTTTCTATCCTGGTGCAGCGAAGTCACGAATGCATGTATGCAGCGAAGTCACGAATGCATGAGCAAAAAAAACGCCAACAAAAGCAAAAAAAAAAGCATGAGATTTTTTTTTTGCACAGCGCAGATTTCGATTTTGGGTTGCGTGTCGCGCGCATTAAGAAAGAGAAGCGGAGAAGCCCTCGCCTAAACAAAGCGAAACAGAACAACTTGCGAAAGGCAGCAAAAAAAAAAAAAAATCCACGGAACCAAGGAAAAGAAAAAACAAACAAACAAGAGAGCTTTTTTTTTCTGCACAGTGCGCAGGTCGGTTGCGAGTTGCGCAAGAAGATAGGAAAGAGAAGCGGTGAAGCCGTCCGCCTAAGCAAAACGAAACAGCTTGCGAAAGACGGCAAAAAAAAAAAATCCAAGGAGTTAAGAGAAAGAAAAAAAGCATAAAGAGGAGCTCTTTTTCTTTTTTTTGCACGACGCAGTTCGGTTCCAGGGTCGCGCGCCGCGCGCAAGGAGATAAGAAAGAAAAGCAGAGAAGCCCTCGCCCAAGCAAAGCGCACATAATGAAGGCAACCTGCCCTCGCCTCCTCCTCGCACTTTGGAAAGAGAAGCCAGAAGCCCTCGAAATGAACGCACTTTTCTACCCTGGTGCAGCGAGGTCGCGAAAGCATGGGCAGCGTGGGCAAACAAAACAACTTGCGAAAGGCGGGGGGGGGGGGGGGGGGGGGGAGGGAGGGAGGAACAAACAAACACAGAAGCAAAAAAAAACATAGAGGTGCATTTTTTTTTTTGCGCATCGCAGTTTGGCTTTGGAATTTCCGTGCCGCGCGCAAAGAGATAAGCAGTTACGTCGACTTTTGCGGGATAAAAGGTCCGTTCATTATGCAGAAAATACGAACGCAAAAATTTTACCTCGCGTAATGAACGCACCTCCCAACTTTGCCTCCATTTTTCGGAAAAAGTGCGTTCATTATGCGAGTAAATAAGGTAAATCATTATTCTCAGAGCATTTTACAAGCGTTCCTCGGACAACGTTCTCTGGAAGTGTATTATAATGCCCCTTCCCAGCTAAAAATTTCCATTAGATCCAATTGGAATTCTAACTGGTTTTAATTGGAACCAATTGGTTTTAAAGGGGTACTGAAACAAAAAATTGAAATTTTCAAATTTCGTTCGGAAATGGGTCAAGCATGACGTGTAATAACCGTAATTCATAATCGCACGTTTGTATTTTGAACGATTGGCTATATTTTTCGTTCCAAACGGTGCACTCGAGCGAGCGCTCGAAGAGAAGCGAACGGAGGGCGCGATGCGTCATGGGATATCCGGCGCAAACGAAAACAGAAAGAAAAGTTTCCCCGCATTCGTGACGTAGCAAGGCTGGCGGGATTATGAGCTTTGCCCTTGGTGGCGTTGTCAGCGTTGTGGTGGTGTCAATAGCGTCAGCGCGTTACAACCGAGCCGTTCGAAGTGCCCGTGGGGTGACGAGCGTGTGGCTGGCCCAAGAAGCACGTAGCTTCCACAGCACTGTCAGCTTAGGGCTGAACGGGGTGGGGAAAGCAACTTTTGTCCGAGTTTTGAGCGACTGGCTAATCTTCTATGGGGAGAATGGCTGCATCCGGCTGCACAAACGAGGGTCCGAGAAAGAGGAGAGTCCACCCTTTCCGTCTTCTTGGACTGTTTGGTTCAATGCGCGATTTGTGAGTTGAGGAGGAAAGCTAAGAAGGAAAATGTTGAAATGCCAAAGAGCGGCGCTGCACCAGAGGAATCTGCTACGTCACGACTACGTAGCAGATTCCACAACGTTGCTAGACTACCTCCCAAATAGGCTCCGCATGCATCCACCAGGTGCACATTGGAAGATCGTTTATTTAGCTTTAAAATTAGTTTTCTTCTGCCTTTCAACGGAAGACTGGTGTTTTTGAGGTTAGGGTGCAACATGCAACACATTCAAGCTAGAAAATGAGCGTTGAAATTTCGTTTCCCTACCCCTTTAATGGGTTTCAATAGACCCTTTTCGAAAGTCAGCGCCTCTAGTGTCGGTTGCGCGAACTTGACAAAATCCGCCATTACTGCGTCGTCAAGCATCGAGGGGGTTGAACATGAACCATTCCGCTGCGTTCGGCAGTGGTGATAGCGTTTGACATGCCAACCCATTGCTGCGTCCCTCAATGCACCCAAAGAGGGCCAAAAGATGAAAAACAACACAAAATAAATCTTTTTTTTTTTTTTTTTACGTTAAAAACATAAGTATTCGAAGAAATCGGGTCATGCAGATCCGCGCGGAGTGAGCGACGATCACAGTTGGCCTGTCCGCTGCTGCCTCAACGCTTTTCGAAGCTTCGAGCGCGTGTTCACAGCTTCGGAGTGTAAAGTTAGCACAAATAAAAATAATCTATGGAGGATAACCCCTGTCCACGCGACATCGTTTCGAAATGCGTTTGAACTGCACGAGTAATCGTGCGATGGATCCCGTAGCCGAGAGCGACTCCTGACCAGTATTCAGAGTTGATTTCTGACAACGTTGCGTTGTGGTGTCCGATCACAAGTTGTGTGAAGTTTCCTAGTAGGTATGGGCACGTAGCTTCGGATATTACCTCGTCCGCACAAGCACTCACGCAAAAAAAAAAAAGAAAGAACGAACGAACGCAAGGAGTGCTTGCACGTCACGACATTACATGGAATTCGATAGAACATTGTTTTACGTTCACGACATCGGCATTGCATGGTTGCTCTTGCTAGCACGGAGAGGTGTACTTCGTCTCTTTAATGCCTGTATCGGGAGCTCGTGCTGCAACTTCTAAACATGTTTTCAAGCGCGCGCCCGGGGCGGTATCGGGCCTCCGAGAACGATTTGCTTTGCTCGTCCCCGCAACGTTCTGCTAGAGCTGCTCTTCAAGTGCTTTGACCACATTACCTCGTAACTTTGTCCGTGAGCATAGAACTCACCCGATCACAACCGCAAAAGGCACAGCATGCCATAGAATACATCACACAGCATATTTGTCTGCCACAACAAAGTATGGAATGAATGAATGAACGATGTGTTGTTGAGAATAACACTGGAGAGTAAAACAGACGTGCACATGGGATGCATAGGAGAGTTGACTTTATTAAGGTCGTTTCAAGAGCTTGTAACAAAACAAATAGGGACAGAGAGACACACCTGAGTCTTGACAGAAGGCTGTTTAAAAACAACCCGTAGAACAGCCCAACGGAAACAAGTTTCTATTGCAAAGTTCCGTCTGCATCGTTTAAGTTATACAACCACATTTTTTCTAACCGCAATATTTCTACTCCTAGGTTTCCTACTTTGGCTTTCCTCTGGCTCCTGAAGCAGCTTGCTTTGATGAGCACTCCGGTGGTGGATCTGAAATAAATTTGCGATCTTATTTACTTACGTTTACTGCATAGATTGTACAGTGAATAAACATACTATATGTTCACCCACATTGTTTTTTAAATAAGAGGCATAATCTTAGCAGTGCTCACTATGTGTGAGAAAAGACGCGTCATATATGCGATTATTAGTTTACTAAATGCCGGAAGCTTTTACTACACCGAAAGTTAGGACTGGTTTGTCCTAACTTTTGCGCTAGCATGCTCGTGCTGATAGTGGACATAGTGCACGCTCGCGGGCACCACACACGTCAAACCGTCAACGTGAAACTTGCCAGCACAGAAAGCAACACAATCAAAACAAACGCCTTTGCTAAAAAAAAAAAAAAACTATCAAGCACGGCGTACAGAGGCGAAGTTCACCGGCACGACGCAAGAGCGATTCTGTTTACCTCTCACCCCCGCCTCGTACTCTTTAGTCCGTACGCCACTGAGCTTCGCAACATTATCACAAGCTGTGAGAAGTCAACGAGCCGGAAAATATTACATTTCGTTTCATCATGCAAAAGAGGCCGAAGATGCGCGAGTATCTTAGGCCTCTTTTGGCGTTTCCTTGTGCACGGCGCTGCGGCAGACGGCACAAGTCCGCCTGCACGTAAAAGACACGTCCACGGCGTGATGCGCGCGCTTGTAGCTTTGGGTTGGCTCACGCTTAGGTCTGAACGGGCGACAAGAAAGAACAGTGCTTACCTCAACACTTGAACCGACGCCGGATCAACGTAGGCCTCGGTGATGAACGTGTTGCTTCGGGCAACCTGGCGGCTCGAAGCGAGTGTCGAGGCGCGGTACGCCTCTATCTTACATTTGTTAAAGCTACGCGGAACTGCAGTGAGGTCAGTGCTCCACGGGGAAGGCAAAGTCACTTATCCCTGGGGACCGTAGCCAAAGGTACCGGGAGTACTGCCAGTACTGCCACAAGCACCTGCCATCGCTCGCTGCCGAAACGACGACGCAGTAATGGCGGCGGTTTCGGTATCTCATAGTTGCTTGACTGACTTTCGTAAAGGGTCTGTTGGAAACACACTGGCCAATGGGTCTCACCAATTGGAAAAAATTTCCAGTTGGAATCTTAATGGGTTTCAAATCGTTCCAATTGGTTCCCATTGCAGTGACCAATTGGTTGTCCCAAAACCTAGCTGGTACCAATTGGAAATTCCAATTGGAATCTAATGGGAATTTTCAACTGGGTTGTCATGGTTCTGAGAGCGTTCTTAGGACTGTTAGCGAAATCCGAAAACGAAGGGAGCAACATTGGGCAGAGGCCAGCGATGCGATACAAGATGGCGGCATGCAAGTGTGTGCGTTCGCCGCACGTGTAACCTTTATATTTTATTTTCCTGTATTAAAGTCTATTAATTTTCCTAAAGGTTTGTTTAATCGGAGGAAAGCCAACATCTCAGAAGTGGGATTCACCGAAACCTTCGTGGTGAGGCGATCCTGGAAGCCGATGTCGTCGGATTGCGCCGACGGTGATGCTCGCTGACTTTTCAACTGACGCTACGGGTAGTGCCGAGCCCGTGCCGTCGTCGTGAGGTAGCGGCCGTGGAAAGTGGGCTCTTCGTGTCGCCTGCAGACTGCGTGTATGTGGACGCTCTCTCAACGGGTACCGTCTTCGTGAGGTGCCGGACGGCGGAAACGTGAGTCTTCGTGCTGCCTCGTGGGGACCGTGTGTGCGGACGCTCTGTGTGACGTCTGCAGGCCTAGACGCGTAACCGAAGGCGAAAAACAACAACAGCAACTGTGTGTACGCCTAGGAAGACGCCTAGACAACCCCAAAGATGGCAAACGGCGACGGAAACGAGATAATGCAAGCGCTATTGGAACAAAACCGAAGGTTACTCGACCTCGTCGAGAGGAAACCAGAAACGTTCCATGTTATGCCGGACCTCAATAAGGCTATTCACGACTTCGACGGTGAAGGCTCGTCACACGAGGCCGGGGCGTGGCTCAAGAGTATCGACTCCATGGCAGTTCTGCACGGCTGGCTGGACAGCTTCAGGCTGGAGAACGCTAGGCTCCACATGAAGGGACCTGCTCGATTTTGGCTTCAGGCCCGTGTCGAAGACCTTACTACGTGGGAGGACTTCAAGGTCACCTTTAGAAAAACTTTTGTGGGCCAAACAAGCACAGCCGAAAAATGGAAGCAGATGCAGGAGAGAATCCAGCTGAGGGGAGAGTCCACCACTGCTTATTTCCTCGAAAAGACCTTGTTGTGCAAGGAATTGGGCCTCGGTATGCAAGATACCAAGGAGCAAGTTTTGGTTGGGCTGCGGTCTAGAGACGCGTGCATCTCCTTGACAGCAAAGGAGCACAGGGACGAGGATGAATTGTTGGCAGACCTGCGAAGGCTGGAGAGAATAAGTGAATCAAGGATTCAGATGTCTCCAAGGGGCAAGCCACACAGCGGTGAGCCAGGTGCAACGACACCTCGCGTCTGGCCATCAACCTCAAGATCATCACCTACTGCGCGTCCAACCGAGCAAACAACCAGTGGAATACGCCTCGCAGATCAAAAGAGTGTGGCCAGAGGCTCAGTGAGTCAAGGAAGCAACATGGTCCAACCGACGGATCAGGCAAGTGCTGGGGGACCACCCAAGAAAACACCGGAATTTCTCCAAGCGAGATCAAGCTGAGCGAAAATGCTACAGTTGCGGAAAGTACGGACACATGGCGAGAAACTGCCCAGCAACAAACCCTGTTGGCAACTTTGTGGTGAATCAGAGTCAACAAGTGACAGTGATCCAGCTGAAATTCCTGAAGACTGCTCTTATCAATGGAACTCACCAGCTCTCGGTGATGATCGACCCTGGAAGTTCAGACTGTATATTGCGTCATCGAGCAGCTGAAAAGTGCAACCTACAAGTTGTGTGCAAGGCCCAAGACTTGTATGGATTTGGGAACACCGACACATCTACAGTGCGGTCAATCGGAACCTCGGAGGTCGACATAGAAATCGACGATGTGGTATGCCGTAAGGTCAAGGTGATCGTCGTCAACGACAGTGCCCTGCCTGTGGACATGCTGGTCGGTAGGACCTGGACGGAACAAGACCACATTGCATACCTGCGCATGGGAGATGAGCTCAGGATTGGCTACCGTGATGATCTTCCGTTTTGTGACATCGACCTTGCCCAGATGAAGCCTTCCAAGGAACCACTGCGTGTCAAGGAAACCATGGTGCTGCCCAAAAGAACTGTGTGTTGGGTGACAGTGGAGACCAGTAAGAGTGAAGGAAGTCTCATCGTACCTAGTGGGACTGACAAGGGAATGCTGCTTCACGTCAAACACGGAAGGGTTGAGATACCCGTGTTGAACGACAAGGATGAAGACCAACAGCTGCTCAAGGGAAGTTTGTTTGCTCACGCTGAATTGCTCTCAGAGAGCGAAGAGTTAACCCCAGTGAGGACTGTGCCTCAGCAAGAGCCCATCGATCGTGGCATGCTGAATGTCGGAAAGGACATCAATGAACAGCAAGTGGATGCACTGCTGAAGATGCTGAATGAGTATAGGGACTGCTTCGCACTGAATCTGTCTGAGTTGGGGTGTTGCAACCAACTAGAAATGACCATCACAGAGAAACCTGGAAGTACCCCAGTCAGCTGCAAGCCGTACAAGACTAATGCAGCGGAAAGGGAAGCGATCCAAAAAATTGTCGAAGAGTGGAAGGCGACTGGTATCGTCACCGAAACAACGTCGCCATATGCTAGTCCAGTGCTACTCGTGAAAAAGAAAAATGAAGAAAATCGTCTTGTCATAGACTATCGACGGCTCAACAGCCAGACTGTGCCAGAACACTTCCCATTACCAAACATTGACGACCAGCTGCAACGACTGTCCGGAGCACGAATGTACTGCGTGTTAGACTGTGCAAACGGATACCTCCAGCTTCCACTGAGTGAGGAATCGAAGGCCAAAACTGCATTCATCACGCCTGATGAGACTGGACAGTTTGAACGTATGGTGTTTGGGCTAAGAAACGGCCCGGCTGTATTTCAACGTCTAATGAACAAAGTCCTTGGGACTCTGCGCAACACAGTAGCATTGTGCTACATGGACGACTTGTTGATTCCAGCCAAGGACTGGGAGGACTTGCTGGTTCAGCTCAAACAAGTCCTGGATGCTCTGCGGGCTGCCGGACTAACCCTGAAACTCTCCAAGTGTGTGTTTGGGAGTGACGAACTTGATTACTTAGGCTTCAAGATTGTGAAGGGCTACCTGCAGCCAGGTGAAGTGAAGCAACGAGCCATACTGGAAGCTAGCCCGCCGACCGATGTTCACGGCGTCAGGAGGTTTCTGGGCCTGACAGGATTTTTCAGACGGTTCATTCCTCACTATGCCCTGAAGGCAGAACCTCTTACTCGTCTGACCAAGAAAGACACAAAGTTTACATGGGGAGATCGAGCAACAGGAGGCTTTCGACCAGCTCCGAAAGGAACTAACAGAACCCCCGATACTGAAGTTGTATGACCCTTCAGCCCCAACTGAACTCCACACGGACGCAAGCATGCATGGACTTGCGGGAATGATTCTTCAGCAAGACGAGTCAGGACGCTGGCACCTGGTGTTTTGTGTCAGTAAGCGCACCACTGATGCCGAGAAGAACTACCATGCAGGAAAACTAGAGCTCATGGCAATAGTCTGGAGTATGGAAAGACTTCATCCATTCCTTCTAGGCATTCCGTTCACGCTGGTAACAGATTGTCAAGCAATCGTGTACCTAAATGCACACAAGACCCTTAAACCACAGATAGCAAGGTGGTTTGACTTACTACAGGAGTATGACTTTGAGGTGAAGCACCGTGCAGGTGAGAAAATGGCTCACGTGGACTACCTGAGTCGTGAACCCGTAGGGGCGTCGGAGGACACCCTTGATGAGGTCGTCGAAACCAGGGTTGAAGTGTGCCTCACCTTAGGTCTAGAAGACCAAGTTGTGGTCATCCAGCGATCTGACGCAGACTTGGCTAACCTCGCACAGATTCTCGAGAAGCCAATCAAGAAAAGGACCAAAGAGGAAAGTGTCAAGGTCAAGAACCTACGACTGAAGGATGGAAAGCTGTTTTACGTGGAGGAAGACGGACGACTCCTTTTCGTGATGCCTAAGAGCATGCGTAAAACACTGTGTCAAGTTTCACGACTTGCAGGGACATTTTAGCACAGACAGAACTGTGTCGAAAATCAAGGAACTCTATTGGTTTCCTCGGATGAAGCGCTATGTGCATCAGCACATCCGTAGGTGTTTCGAGTGTCTGATCACGAAGGTACCAGGAGGGAAGAAGCCTGGACTTCTGCACTCAATACCGCCTGGGAAGAGGCCATTTCAAGTTGTACACGTGGACCATGTTGGTCCGTTTGTGAGAAGTTCCAAGAAAAACCAGTGGATCTTGGTGCTGGTGGACAATCTGACCAAGTTTGTACGCCTCTACCCTGTGCGAGACACTTCGGCAAGGAATGTACTGCGGTGCATGCAGAGTTTTATCACAGAGTTTGGACTACCGGAACGCATCATTTCGGACCGTGGTTCCTGTTTCACATCCCACAGCTTCGAAGCCTTCTGCCAGGAAAATGGTGTGGCTCACACACTGAACTCATCACACCATCCAAGGGCTAACGGCCAGGTAGAGCGAGTGAACCGAACCCTGGTACCGTGCATTATGGCTACAATCGAGGACCCAACTCACAAGGACTGGGATCAGAACATCAAGGAGGTAGAGAGCTACCTGAACACAGCATATAATGCCTCAACAGGCACTAGCCCCTTCAGGCTTCTGCATGGATATCAACCAAGGATGCAAGACGGTGTCCTCAGATGGCTAAACACAGAGAATGATGAGTGGGTGTGTCCAGAGCAACTTCAAGAGACGGCTCAAAATGACATAATGACCCAGCAAGGAAAGTCGAAGCAGTACTTCGACAGGCATCACTTCGCAGCGGAAGGGCTGAGCGTTGGAGACGTAGTGGTCATGCGCTGCATTCCAGAGCACACCGGCGTCCCAACAAAAACCCAGAAGAAGTTCAGAGGCCCACTGACTGTGACGGAAGTACTCCCAGCGGACACCTACAGAGTGACCGAGATGAATGGGAAGAAGAGGGTCTACTCAACAACTGCCCACATCAGCCAACTCAAGAGATGGGGTGGAAGATGCCAAGAACTGTCCGACCAATCAAGCACCGACGAAGAAGACAGTGTGCCGAGACGTAGCACATGCAGGGGTGAGACAGGTGAAACAAGTTTTGGAGCAATTTTTGGAGCAGGAAAATCTGGATTTTGGAGCAGCTTAGGAGCACAAAATTCTCGTTTTGGAGCAGCAGTTTACGCATCTTGGAGCAACTTCGGAGCAGAAAAGTCTACAGTTTGGAGCAGATTAGGAGCAGAAAATGTTAGAGCAGCTTATCAGCAACTGAAATCATAAAAAATCTGATTTAAATCACATAAATCTTATTTTTCTTTTTTAATCGTTATTTTTTTCTTCCTGGTTCCAATAAGTCATCAGCGCCGATACGCACCAAGATAAAAAATAAAAGAACAAAAAAAAACGGAAAAGGCAAACCCGAGTTTAATGCGTATAGATGAGGACAAGAAACACAGGCTTGTTGCAAAGTTAGGTGGGCACCAGGTACCTCAAGCTTATACGAACTTGTGCCAAAGCGCAATTGTAGTGCAAAACTTTTTAAAGCGGTGATTCGAGAGCATGAACAGGGAAGCACGATTTGCTAGAACCAGACATCGATCGGACGCTCGTAGAAAGCACGTGCAGATAGAAAAGAACTCACCACAAAAGTGAGTCACAAGGTAAATAGTGAATTGGTAGAAAAACTATGAGCAGCACATGCACGCTAAATACGGGTGTGTGACCGATTCCTTCGATTGTTCACGCACTGGAAGCACGTGTGGGATAACCGAAAGTACTCACGGCGACGGCGCCGTCCATTTTGACGAGAAGATTACGGACACGAATGAACAATTACACAATGGAGGCGCTCAATAGCACTTTTAAGAAAAGGTTTACTCTCAAAACGAAAGAAATACTTGCTCATCTTGATAGCCCGTGCATCGTACCTCCCGCGGCCAGACAGCGAGACCGCCTGACAGCATACCGGTAGCATGCAGTCAAAAATGACAGCGGAAAGTAGTAGGAAAATCGTGAAAAGACCACGTATCATAGGTATAGAAGGATACTACAGCTGAAATCTTCGAATCCGGCGGTTGCTTGCGCCACCCTGTACCCGTGCCGTGTACTTTACTACGACGAGATTGAATGTTGCCAACCAAGCTCTCGTTTCCCGCTAAATCTAGCGTCGCCGCAAACGTTTTTTTTTTAGTTACTTTGGCGCAGTTTGGCGCAATTTCGACCGATTTCGCGTTTTTGGCGCAACTAGGCGCAGAAATTTGGGTTTGTATCAAAATGGCGCAATTGGCGCAGATGTCACACCCCTGCACATGTGTGCCCAAAAGACCTTTGTACCTTGGGGACTACACCACATGAACAGTTCACTGCCAGGAATGGCCGAGTGTTAGCGAAATCCGAAAAGGAAGGTGGCAACATTGGGCAGAGGGCCAGCGATAAAAAGATGGCGACATGCAAATGTGCGTTCGCCGCACGTGTAACTTTTAATTTTATTTTCCTGTATTAAAGTCTATTATTTTCCTAAAAGTTTGTTTAATCAGAGGAAAGCCAACAGGACATTCCCACGTAAGTTTGCATACATTCCAGAAGCGTTGCAGATGTTGATTCAATATTGATTACGGTAATATGTTGATTCAATATTGATTAGAGGTTCTGAAATTGTCCTGTTAACGTTACTGGGCAACTGCATATCCTGAAAATGTCACAAATGTTACTTCATTGTACTCTGTACATTCTACAAAAGTTGCTTTGAGAATGTTCTTAGGATGAGTATGATAAAGCCCCAGACCATAGTTTTTTACAGCATATATAGGACGTTCCCACATAGCTTTATAAGCAGGTGCACATAGGAGGACAGCTGCCGAGTTCGTGCCGAGGGCCACAGTTCCATGTTGCTGTCTTTACCCAATTTGTTATGAAAGCAACTGTCGGGGATAACTATTGCGTCCTCTTTGACTCCAGCATCGTCCTTGTGTCAGATTTTTGTTTTGAAGAAGGAGGTTCAAAAGTGTTTGTCGGGACGCAGTTCACAGCATTCCGTGACTTTTACACTACGCCTTGCAAGTCCAGTGACTTGAGCATTTTTATTGCATCCGGCCTGTCCGCTTGCGTGTGACCATTGTCTAGTGTGAAGGCAAAGTGTGTACTGCTCCTGTATACGGCGTCTTCCCGATGCTTGGTTTTCCCGATGCTCCATACAGTCTAGATTGTTTGAAATTGAAGGGGACCAGAGAGTGTTTTCTTTTACATTTTAAACCTGGGCAAAAACATTTTTGTGACAGCATGAGAGTGTCTTTCTTTAAGACAATGTTCACAATTGTTCGTTTCTTGAGTGATGGCACTGTCGAAGTGGTTCCATCGAACTGGCTGGATGGCGATGAGTGCACCTCGCCTGAGCGCTTCATAGCATCAAGAACCAGCAAGGCCGTAAAACATCGGGAGGCTCCTGATTTGACATACAAGAGGAATGGTGTTGTCGTCCTGAGCTTGGAAAGTAGGAAAGCCAGCATGTTTGCCGATCTCATCTATGCAGATATAAGGTGATGCTGAATTTCCATCTGCTTTCTATAGCATGCATAGGAATTGTGAAAGGCCTTGTTTGTGATATTTACGCATGCCTTTAAATCCATTCTCAATCAACAACCACACACATAAATCTGTACTTGTAACTCAGTTGAAGTTCCTTTCTGTCCATAAAAGGCCACTGTAGAAGTTATTGTTCTGACAGTTCAATCAAGGGGCCTATGCTGCCTCCCCAGTTTTTGTGTCTTTTTGGTAGGAAAGGTGAAGGCAGTAATTGATGATGTGCCCTTGATGAACAAACATAGAGTCGAGTTCGAAATCTTTGCTCTCTCTCACGCAAGTTGAAACGTGGTGGCGCCTGTGTTGCAATAGCCCTTAAACACTTCTGGTTTTGATCTAGAAAGCAGATTTTGGAGTGTTTGTGTGATCTTATTTACAATCTATCTTCAAGAAATGTTCTCTGATAGCACTCCTAATTATTTTCCCAGTCCCTTAGTCAGTCCAGCGGGTACTCAGGGTGTGAAGTTAGTTTGTTCAAAAGTTTTGATAGAAGCTTCTCACAACTGAGTCAGACTAGCTGGCTCAGCAACTGGTTGAAGAAGAAGAAAATTAGGTGTTGAATGGCACAGCGGCAACTAAGGCCATAGTGTGCCAAACAAAGGGTAAGTTAAAGGCAATTAATACTGAAAAGACCTATAGTAGGTAGTTCTATTAAAACTATGGGGAATGAATGTTTGAAACTCTACACGATATGGGCCTATTAAGGCCTCCAGACATTTTTAACGATGCTCCGCTAATCTTCAGACAAACGTAATAGAAATGAGAACAAACTAAAATTCATAGCCGGTGTAGGATGCCAATGCTATCTAAAAACTTAAAAACTTGATGGTGCGGCACAAGAGGTTCGTCGCCCAATAATAATGCCGGGTGAAACGGGACGTGATTGCGGAAAAAGGTAGAGAAAAAAATGGTGCGTTCGTGATGGTACTTAGGACATGTGATAAGAATATGCATGACACTCAACGACTCGTTACAGTGCTCACATTTTGGAGCTGCCTCTGCCCGTAGGAGGTACCCATGCGTGAGATGGGTGTGTCCCAATCTTAGACGACAGAGCACAACCTCAAAGAAGCGCTCCCTGTGTCGGCAACTTGCCCATTCCCGTAGGGTAGGTTTCACGCAATGAAGTTTGTTGTGTGTTTCCGTGTCCCATTCTACCTGCCAGTTTTTCTGGATTGCTCTTTTAAGACTGTGTTTGTAGTCAGTGTATGGAATGCACTTGATATCCACTTGCCTCTCAATGCACGTACTGGCAGCTCTATCAGCCTCTTCATTCCCCTGAATACCGACATGACTAGGCACCCAACAAAAATTGATGTGTAGGTGTGATTTTGCTGCATTGTGCACAATGTTCCGGAGCCTAGTAACGAAGGTATTCTTTGGTACTTCCAAAGAAGAAAGCGCCTTTAATGCGCTGAGAGAGTCAGAGTAGATAACAGAATACTGGATAGAGTTTTCTATAATGAATTCAACGGCTAAAATTAAAGCATATAATTCTGCAGTAAAGATTGAGGCTCTGGCATCAAGACGCCTAACAACCTTCCATGTCTCGCTTATAGCAGCACAACCAACAACAGAATCACTCTTAGTACCATCCGTGAAGAAGCTCCTACAGTCGCTGTACGTATAAGCAACCTGGGAAAACTCCTGCTGCAGGGCAGCAACAGGAGTTTGCCGCTTATTATACTTGATCAGAGTGAAATTGATTTTGGGTGCTACGCACTCCCAAGGAGCTACTGCCAGTGGAAGTTGGGCAACTAGGCTGAAAGTGTCAAGGTTGTACGCCTGTGAACATGCTTTAATTCTCTGCGTAAAAGGGGGTACGACAGATGGCTTGTTCTGGAATGTAGTTTCATAGCGAGAATCCTGAATTGCTTCCTGGATCGGATGAGAAGGGATAGAGCGAATTCTTAACGCATACTGGAAGCCTAAATAAAATCGCCTTTTTTCAAGTGAATATTCATTACTCTCAGCGTATAGGCTAGGAATAGGGGACGTCCGAAAAGCACCAGTGGAAAGCCTCAGACCTTGATGGTGGATCGGGTCCAACATCTGAAGGGTAGATTGACGTGCAGATCCATACACTACGCATCCATAATCCAATTTCGAACGAACCAAGCAGCGATAGAGACGAAGGAGGCATTCCCGATCGCTACCCCAAGACTTGTGTGAAAGCACCTTTAGGAGGTTCATAGACCTTGAGCATTTCTGTTTCAGGTAAAGTACATAAGTAAGTAAGTAAGTAAGTAAGATTAAGGTTTTAATGGCGCAGCGGCAACGAAGGCCATAATGCGCCAAACAAAAAGTTTATTAATACTCAGGAAAAGCAGATGCTACGCTAGAGAAACTTTTTATAACTGGTGTAGATAACCAGTCTTGTTAAGAAAATTAAAAACCCGTGTAAGTGGTACTAAAGCGCTGTCACCAAGTAAAAACATAGGATGAAAGGGTAGATAGTTTCTAAAAAGTTCAGGAAAACATGATACGCGCAGTTGATGATAAAACCTACACTCCCATAGAATGTGTAAAATTGTAAGTAGTTCCCCACAATGGGCACAAAGTGCAACTTCTTCGCCGCAGAGGAGGTACATATGTGTCAGACGTGAATGGCCGATTCTCAAGCGACAGAGCAGAACCTCGAGACGTCGGTTCTTGTGAAATGAACTTTCCCAGATACCTATCATTGGTTTAATCACGTGGAGTTTGTTGTTGGTTTCAGTGTCCCATTCTAGCTGCCAAGTCTTCAAAAGAGATTTCTTTAAAAGTGGTTTAAGGTCCTGGTAGGGCAGGCCAAAAGATGCTATTGAATCCGTGGCAGATGCAGCCAAGCGATCCGCACTCTCATTCCCTGCAATTCCCACGTGACTCGGTACCCAGCAAAATTTGATATTACATCCAAGGCGAAGAGCTCTGTTTACTTTATAACGAACATGCTGTGTAAGTACATTCTTTGAACTAACTCTGGAAGAAATAGCAGATAAGACACTTTGTGAATCGACAAAAATGACTGCATTCAATACGCTGTTATCCAGAATATGCTCAATGGCTAATAAAATACCATAGAGCTCTGCAGTAAAGATGCTTGCCATTGAGTCAAGCTGCACAGCTCTTCCAAAGTTACTAGAATAAACTGCACAACCAACGGAACATAAAGATTTCGACCCGTCAGTATAGTACTCCGTGCAACCGCTAGATATCCTCTCTTGCAAAGATAGAAACTCTTGCTGAAGAAACTGTGGAGCAACAGTCTTCTTACTGTGTTTGGTGAAAGACCAGTCACAGCATATGGGTAGCTCGTTCCAAGGGGCAATTCTTTCTATAGATTTTAGCAAGTTAACACCACTAACGGAAGGGACAGGGAGGTTGAGAGAGCTGCAGATACTTTGAACTCGAAAACCAAGGGGGCGCACAATTGTTGGCTTGTTTTCAAACAAATTATAGAACTGAGGGGTGTGTAAGATACTATAAGCAGGGTTTTTCGGATCCGACAGCACTTTGTAATAATAACACAGGCTCAAGTACTGTCGGCGTTTTTCAAGAGACATTTGATGCGTGTCCACATACAAGCTTAATACGGGTGACGTGCGAAATGCCCCAGTGGCAAGCCGGAGTCCAAGGTGATGAACCGGATCCAACATCCTTAGTGTGGAAGGTCGTGCCGAACCATAAACAATCGCTCCATAATCCAGGCGTGACCGAACTAAAGCATTGTACAAACGTAGGAGGCATTGTCTGTCCGACCCCCAAGATATATGTGACAGCACCTTAAGGATGTTAGAGGATCGCAAACACTTCTGCTTTACTTCCTTTAAATGAGACTTGAATGTAAGCTTTTTATCAAAGACCATGCCTAAAAATTTATGTTCCTGCTTCACCGATATTTCTATGTTATTCAATTGTAAGACTGGGTCCAAAGTCAAACCTCGTCGCAGGGAAAACGGCACACACACAGTTTTCTCTGGGGAAAACTTAAAACCATTTTCATTTGCCCACTTGCTCATTCTGTTTATTGTGAGCTGCAGTTGCCGTTCACAACTGGATAGGTTGCAGGACGAAAAAGATATTTGCACATCATCCACGTAAAGTGAGTATGAAACAGATGACGGTATAACTTGAGCCAGACTGTTTATCTTAACTGCAAATAAGGTGGCACTTAAGACTCCGCCTTGGGGGACACCATTTTCTTGTAAGAAGACATTGGATAAAGTCGAGCCTAATCGAACTTGAAATGTACGCTCACTTAAAAAATTCTGCAAGCAACGGAGCATGCGGCCACGCACTCCACAGTTGTATAGATCTCGAAGGATACCATACCTCCACGTAGTGTCATATGCCTTCTCTAGATCAAAAAACACAGACACGCAATGCTGCCGGTGTACAAAGGCCTCACGTATGACTGTCTCAAGACGGACCAGATGGTCCATGGTCGACCGTCCAGCACGAAAGCCACACTGCTTGTTGTCAAAAAAGTTTTTCTCTTCCAAAAGAAACATAAGGCGGCGATTTATAAGCCTTTCATAAGTTTTCCCCAAGCAGCTGGTAAGTGCTATGGGGCGGTAGCTTGTAGCCAGAGAGGGATCTTTTCCAGGTTTCAGCAAAGGTATAACGTGGGCACTTCTCCAAGAATGCGGAAAAGCAGCAGCTTCCCAAAGGTAATTGAAAAAGGACAGCAGGTGGGACAAAGATTCATGAGACAGGTGCTTAAGCATCTCGTAGTGAATTCTGTCTGGCCCAGGTGCAGATTGCTTTTTTAGACTGAGAGCAACTTCGAGTTCACACATTGTGAACGGTCTATTGTATGCACCAGAGTTGAAGCCAGACATAGTGATTTTCTGCTTCTCAGCAGTAGACCGGTACTTTAAAAACTCCGTACTGTAATTGGAAGAGCTGCAAACATGCTGGAAATGTTCTGCGAGGAAATCTGCTTGCCCTGTTAGAGATGCTGAGATTGAAGGAAAAAGAGGAATCCTGAAAGCATGGTACTGCCCGCGAACTTTTTTGAGACGATCCCATACTTCTTTAGCAGTAACAAAACTATTTAAGGATGAAACATACTTTGTCCATGAAGCCCACTTGGCCCGTTTTCGTGTCCACCGAGCTTGTGCTCTTTTTTTCCTAAACTCAATCAAATTACGGAAAGTTGGATAGCGCCGAAAAGTTCCCCACGCCTTGTTCTGGCTTTTCCGGGTGGAAGTACAGTCCTCATTCCACCAGGGCTTGCACCTCCGGGGAAGATTTCCTGAGGTCTGTGGAATTGAAGCAGAAGCAGCATTTATAATGCATTCTGTAACGTAAAGTGTCGCGTCCTCAGGAGTCATATGAAGAAACAAGGAGGGATCAAGTGCTGCTTCTAGACCAAAAATAGACCAGTCGGCCTTTTCCAACTTCCATCGTGGAAGGCGGGTTGGTATCGATGGAACTGGTAAAACGCTTTCTAAAATTATGGGTAGATGGTCACTGCCAAAAGGATTGTCTAAAACGTTCCATGAAAAGCATGAAAGTAGAGATGGTGATGATAGTGATAGGTCGATTGATGTAAAGGTGTTGTGGGCAGCACTAAAAAATGTTGGTTCTTTCTTATTGAGCAGGCAGATTCCAGTTGATAATAAAAGCCTTTCAATAACTCCACCTCGAGAGTCTTGACGAGAGCTTCCCCACAAAGGATGGTGGGCGTTAAAATCACCAAGAATTAAAAAAGGTTTGGGAAGTTGTTTGATGAGTGCTTGGAGTTCATGAAGATGCAGCGGAACATTAGGTGGTAAGTAGAGTGATACTAAAGTGATGAGGCGGTCAAGAAGGATGCGAACTGCAATTGCCTCAAGTGAAGTTTGTAAAGGAACTTCGGCACATGCCACTCCACTTTGAACCACCACTGCTACACCACCCGAAGGGTTTGAGGAGTGGCGGTCCTTCCTAAAAACTTGTTGATGACGCAAAACCTGCGTGTGCGAATCAGTCAGATAAGTCTCCTGTAGGCAAATAGCAACAGGACGGAGTTCATCAAAGAATGAGTTGATGTCATCTATGTTACGTAGAAGGCCGCGACAGTTCCACTGCATAATGCCTATATGCTTAGCCAGTGCAAGGTGAATATAAAAACTGGTAAAAAGTAAAATGAGGTGACTATGGTTTAAAATCTATTTTTTTGCGCGGGGCGTTTTCTTTTTTACAGCCTCTTTCTGCTGGCCAGTAGAGTCACTGGTGGCAGAAAGAGAGGAGTCAGATCCAGCGAGGGAACCTTCCTCGCCGGACTTGGGTCCACCCTCGTCCATAGGC